>JACYXH010000471.1:380000-417308 GCA_026745465.1 Lota lota | reverse complement strand
CTTAGACCGTTTCTTCACAAGTTCTAACATTGTGTAGAACCAGGGAGTGCTTTGTCAGCAGGGAAAAGAGCAACAGAAATGCATTGGACATGAGCAGCACTTACACCAAACGAATGTGATGTTAATAAAGGACATCTTAATGTTCCATATGAATCACTATACCACGGCCAGTGATGTTCTAGTGGTGAGGTGTGCATTATATTCATATCACAGCACGGCTAGAGCCTCATTACCATGTCTACACTAATGACAACTCCTCAGCTCACATCAGCTGGCCAGAGTTACATAACATATAACATACATAACATACTAGCAGTTAACAGGACAGCAACCCCTAACCCTAACCCTCACATCAGCTGGCCAGAGTTACATAACATATAACATACATAACATACTAGCAGGTAACAGAACAGCAAACCCTAACCCTCACATCAGCTGGCCAGAGTTACATAACATATAACATACATAACATACTAGCAGTTAACAGGACAGCAAACATAAAGAACTAAACTATAACAATCTTGTTGAAATCAGTGATCCTCTAAAGTTATGTCACCACTGTAGCGTTGGCATCCTCACTGACACGGTGAACCTAGCTTCTAGATGAATAATGATGCTTCATCGTGTCGTGTGTTCTTTTTCCATAACAGCCCACCTAGTCGTGGATCATCCCTTACATATTAAACAAGCCCAAAGACACAGTTTGAAGAAGAGGCTGATAACTGACCTGAGAGTTTCCAGTGTACAGTGTGGACTCCCCAGTCCAGCAGAGAGCAGCTTCACTCCTGAATCCTGCAGATCATTGGTACTCAGGTCCAGCTCTCTCAGACTAGAGGAGTTGGAGCTGAGAACTGAGGCCAGAGCTTTACAGCATCTCTCTGACAGATGACAACCATTCAGCCTTCACACAAGACAAACACAACATGTTAGGAACTGGGTTTAAAAGGACTTAAAGATCAGTCATACCGTCCATCCACAAAGATACGTATGAAAAAAGATCAGAGCGGGCAGGAAATCACTTGCGTGTATTGTTATTGTAGAAAAATAAAATGTACTGGGGCCTGGCAGGATACGCCTAGCCATGAGGCCCAGAACCAGGAACCATGACGCACAGAGCGCTCCCAGGTCTCCCCCAGCACGCTCCCGGCGCTGGCTAGTTTTTTGTTTTGTTACGGCTGGGGGCGGGGACCGGTACCGTTTGATATGTCAATCATTTACTGCATGTAATAACCACTCGTCTGTTAAATAAATGGTCTAAAGACCGACGGCTTTTCCGACTCTGAGTCCTCTCGCTTTAGGCCTTTTAGCCTCTATTTTTTGGTCATCAGAAGTCATTCAGACGGCCATGTCAGAGGCGTGAACACAACGCGGCAGTAATAAGGCCGTAGAATGATGACGCGCCAACAGAGAGACGTGGGGTTGCTTTTACATCACTCAGGGCATGACAAAGTACAAGGAAACGTTCATTCATAAACTAACATTGGTCAGCAAGTGTTGGAACCGGAGGGTGACCTATAGGTCATCGACACTTGGCAGTAAGCTAGGGCCCCGGGGTCTTTTGTATATGAAAGAGGACCTCGACAACATGTAAGGTTATTAATGTTGTGCTTCTAGCCCAACCGGAAGGTATTTAAATGGCCGCGTCAGAAGCCTACACAATACGCTCCTATGGAAGGCCCTAGAATGACTTTGCATAAAGCTAGAGCCCTGTGGTCTTTTCCATAGTTAAGGGGACCTCCACCACATGTGAGATTATCAATTTGATTAATGTAGCCCAACAGGAAGTGAGTCACCCGAGCACGTGTACATTTGTCACATTGAAAAGAATGGGATATAAATATTGTTCATAAAACATCAGAGGAATGAGATATCAGCTCGGGCCTGTGGTCGGTCGACCCGGGGGGGGGCCAGGGATGACAAGTATCCCTGGCCCCCAATGTCAATGTCAAGCACCTAGGCCCAAAAGGGGGCCGCGCTCCGGGCCTGTTACCTCTCCCCCTGTTATTTGACCTTTGCGGCGCCGGGGGGTCAAAAGGCCCTGGTGCGGCCCCTCAAGGTCACAGGGGGCCGGGATTCGGACAGAGTATACTGGAGGAGCCTTAATATGAGCGTGTCGAGTCTCGGCTCGGTGCGACCTTCCCCTTCTCCGGGAAGTGACCTAACGAACACCATCAAACTCTCCCATTCAAACGAATAGGAGAAATGGAGAATTGCTCAAAGGTCAAATAAGCTCAGTAAAAAGAGATAGGAACTCGGGCCTGTGGTTGGTCGACCTGGGGGGGGGGGGGCAAGGATGACTGTCTCTAAATGACAAGCGTCTCGGCCTAATGGGGGCCGGGCCTCCTAAAGTCTCCCCCTTCCATTTGACCTTTGCTGTGTCGGGGTACAAAGGGCTGCGGTGCGGCCCCCCGAGGTCGCAGAGGGCCGGTATTCGGAGAGGATGTATATGCGGGGCCCCGTAATAAGCGTTTAGAATCTGGGGTCGGTGCGACCTTCCGTTCTCCGGGTCGGACGCACACGCACGCTCTCTCTCCATCTCTCTCTATTCAACTGTTTGTGTCAACGTGTGTCTCCATCAAATGGTTTATTGATTAAAAAGTAATGTCTTCATCACCCTGAACACACTAACCCTGCTTCTGTTTGGTGAACTGATGCTTACATTAAGAGGAGGCCTCAGCCACATGTAATATTATCAATCTTGTGGCTTTAGCCCAACACTAAGTGATTCAAATTGGTCCATCAGAGGTCATCAGCAGATACATTAATAGACACAATGACTTTGTAATAAGGTGGGGGGGGGGGGGATTCTATACGACTCTGGCTATTGAAATATACTATTTAGCCATGTGTAGGTTTCTACAACGATCGTTCGTACATCCGGGAAATACTGATACCGGTGGCCGAGTAAATTACTACACATGGCGTGGTCCAAAAACGTTAGTGTTGGGGTGGTGTTGCTGTTGGTTTGGTGTGTGGTGTTTGGGTGATGTTGGTGTTGGGGTGGTGTTAATGTGGGGGTTGTGTTGATTTGGGGTGGTGTTGGGGGGTGTTGGTGTTGGGATGGTGTAAATGTTGTGGTGGTGGTGGGGTGGTGTTGAGGTGGAGTTAGGGTAGTGTTGCTGTTGGGGTGGTATTTGGGTGGTGTTGGTGTTGGGTGGAGTTTGGGTGGTTTTGGTGTTGGGGTTGTATAGTGTTTGAGTGGTGTTGGGGTGGTGCTGGTGATGGGTTAGTGCTGGTGATGGGTTATTGTTGGTGTTGGGGTGGTGTTGGGGTTGTGTTTGGGTGGTGTTGGGGTTGGGTTGGTGTTGTGTTGGTGATGGGGTTGGGGTTGTGTTGGGGTGGTGTTGGTGTTGGTGTTGGGGTGGTTTTGGGGTTGGGGTGTTGTTGGTGTTGGGGTGGTGTTGGGGTGGTGTTGGTGTTGGGGTGGTGTTGGGGATGGGGTGGGGTGTTGTTGGTGTGGTGTTGGTGTTGGGGTGGTGGTGGTGTTGAAGTGGTGTTGGTGTTGGGGTAATATAGTGTTGGGGTGGTGATGGTGTTGGGTGGTATTGGGGTGGTGTTGGTGTTGGTGTTTGGGCGGTGTGGTGTGGTGTTGGGGTGATGTTGGGGTTGGTGTTGGGGTGGTGTTTATGTTGGGATGGTGATGGGGTTGTGTTCTTGTTGTGGTGGTGTTTGTGTTTGGTTGGTGTTGTGTTGGGGTGGTGTTGGGTCGTATTGGGGTGGTGTGGTGATGGGGTGGTTTTGGGATGGTGTTAGTGTTAGGGTGGTGTCGGGGTGGTGTTGGTGTTGGGGTGGTGTTGGTGTTGGGGTGGTTTTAGGGTGGTTTTAAGGTGGCGTTGATTTTGGGGTGGTTTTGGTGTTGGGGTGGTGTTAGGGTGGTGTTTGGGATGGGGTGGTGTTGGGGTGGTGTGGGGGTGGTGTTAGTGTTGGGGTGAGGGTGGTGTTGAAGTGGTTTTGGTGTTGGGGTGGTGTTGGGGTGGTGTTGGGGTTGGGGTGGTGTTTGGGTGGTTTTGGTGTTGGGGTTGTATAGTGTTTGAGTGGTGTTGGGGTGGTGCTGGTAATGGGTTAGTGCTGGTGATGGGTTATTGTTGGTGTTGGGGGTGGTGTTTGGGTGGTGTTGGGGTTGGGTTGGTGTTGTGTTGTGTTGGTGATGGGGTTGGGGTTGTGTTGGGGTGGTGTTGGTGTTGGGGTGGTTTTGGGGTTGGGGTGTTGTTGGTGTTGGGGTGGTGTTGGGGTGTTGTTGGTGTTGGGGTGGTGTTGGGGTGGTGTTGGTGTTGGGGTGGTGTTGGGGATGGGGTGGGGGTGTTGTTGGTGTTGGGGTGGTGGTGGTGTTGAAGTGGTGTTGGTGTTGGGGTGGTGTTAGTGTTGGGGTGGTGATGGTGTTGGGGTAATATAGTGTTGGGGTGGTGATGGTGTTGGGTGGTATTGGGGTGGTGTTGGTGTTGGTGTTTGGGTGGTGTGGTGGGGTGTTGGGGTGATGTTGGGGTTGGTGTTGGGGTGGTGTTTATGTTGGGATGGTGATGGGGTTGTGTTAATGTTGTGGTGGTGTTTGTGTTTCGTTGGTGTTGTGTGTTGGGGTGGTGTTGGGTCGTATTGGGGTGGTGTTGGGGTGGTGTGGTGATGGGGTGGTTTTGGGGTGGTGTTAGTGTTAGGGTGGTGTCGGGGTGGTGTTGGTGTTGGGGGTGGTGTTGGTGTTGGGGTGGTTTTGGGGTGGTTTTAAGGTGGTGTTGATTTTGGGGTAGTTTTGGTGTTGGGGTGGTGTTAGGGTGGTGTTTGGGATGGGGTGATGTTGGGGTGGTGTGGGGGTGGTGTTGGTGTTGGGGTGAGGGTGGTGTTGAAGTGGTTTTGGTGTTGGGGTGGTGTTGGGGTTGGGGTGGTGTTGGGGTGGTGTTGGTGTTGGGGTTGTGTTATTGTTGTGGTGGTGTTTGTGTTTGGTTACTGTTGTGTTGGGGTGGTGTTGGGGTGGTGTGGTGATGGGGTGGTTTTGGGGTGGTGTTAGTGTTAGGGTGGTGTCGGGGTGGTGTTGGTGTTGGGGTGGTTTTGGGGTGGTTTTAAGGTGGTGTTGATTTTGGGGTAGTTTTGGTGTTGTGGTGGTGTTAGGGGGGTGTTTGGGATTGGGTGATGTTGGGGTGGTGTGGGGGTGGTGTTGGTGTTGGGGTGAGGTGGTGTTGAAGGGGTTTTGGTGTTGGGGTGGTGTTGGGGTTGGGGTGGTGTTGGGGTGGTGTTGGTGTTGGGGTTGGGGTGGTGTTGGGTGGTGTTGGGTGGTGTTAGGGTGGTATTGTGGTTGGTGTTGAGGTGGTGTTGTGGTGGGGGTGGTGTTGGTGTTGGTGTTGGGGTAGTGTTGGGCTGGAGTTAGGGTGGTGTTGGGGTGATGTTGGGGTGGTAATGGGGTGGTGTTGGTTTTGGGGTGTTGTTGGTTTTGGTTGGGTGTTGGGGTGGTGTTGGTGTTGGGTTGGTGTTGGGGTGGTGTTGGGTTTGTATTGGTGTTAGGGTGGTGTTGGGGTGGTGTTGGTGTTGGGGTGGTGTTGGGGTTGTGTTGGTGTTGGGGTGGTGTTGGGGTGGTGTTGGTGTTGGGTTGGTGTTGGGTGGGTGTTGGGGTTGTGTTGGTCTTGGGGTGGTGTTGGGGTGGTGTTGGTGTTGGGTTTGTGTTGGGGTGGTGGTGTTGGTGTATGTTGGTGTAGGGGTGGTATGGTGGGGTTGGTTTTGGGGGGTGTTGGTTTTAGGGTACTTCAGGGGTGCTTGGTTGTGGGTTATGCGGGACCCCCCAAACAAGATACCCCCCCCCCCACCTTCTAACTCCTCCATACTGACGGCAGCCATTTTCTTGCTTAGATAATGGGAACTGGTGAATTCCATGTTTCGTTCTGCGTGTGTAACAAGCAATTCTGGCCGGCGGAGCTTGTCTAGAGAGACTTTACAGATGTGTTGTGCATCAGCTCAAAAAGGAATTTGACATTAAAAAGAGACAACTTTTTCAGTGTTCTCTGGTTTTGTTTTATTCACTACTGCCCCCAAGTGGTGAGATGAAGAATGGCCCCCCTAGTGACTTCTGCTAATTCGTCCTCTTCACGAATGTTAATAGATTTATAATAAATATATTTATATATTCAGTATATAGCCACCCACCCACCCACCTGAGCAAACACTAATATGTTTGCTTTTCCCCCATGATTTTCTGCTGTGGGTGTGTGTGTGTGTCTGTGTAAACGATTTTGTTGGAGTGTGTATGTGTGTGTGTGAGTGTGTGTGTGTGTGTGTGTATTTGAGTGAGTGTGTATATGTGTGGGTGTGAGTATGTGTGTGTGTGTGTGTGTGGGTGTGAGTGTGTGTGTGTGTTCACATTTTTGTGAGTCTGATAATGTGCGTCTGTGTGTGCGTCTGCGGGTGTGTGTACAGTGCTTTGCCCCTGTCACACAGTATTTATGATCCATACGGTGGGTTTTTAATAAAGTTGACCCGAATCCCCTGAGACCGGTCCTGATGGAGATTTATAGATCCCAGGCTGGGTAGAAGGGGCCTGGGGAGAGAGCTGGACCACGCCTGGGTGGTGTGTGGTCCTCTGGAGAAATACCCACCCGGCTGATACTAATGCAATCCCCTCAAACAAACTCTACGCTGAACTGTATGCTGGCAGCAGTCAAACGGGGGACATTTGAGATTCTTAAAAAAAAACATAATCTGCAATTCAGAATTTCTGTGTAAAGATCGCACAGGAACACAGTTGCGGAATGAAATTCGACATTTCATTCAATGACATTCAAATGAAATTCGAAGTCCTTGTTTTTGCAATTCTCATGACAATTCATTTCCAATGGACTCACGAGAAATGGTTCCGATATGTTTTCACATTCTCATGAGAATTTAATTAGAATTTGCTTTCAATTAAATTCCAGTGTGAATCCTAGTGCTTCTCAAAGCTGTCCAATTCTCATGAGAGTTGAATTCAATATTTTTTTTTCTTCAAACACTTCTCGCCAGCCATTGTGTCTGAAGCCAGCAGCAACGGACACACATTCAAAACACATCTAATGAGCTAGAAGAACAGTATTCATGGACTCTTCTTCCTTGCATGAATACTGGTCGTTTTCACCACTAACAAGATCCTCCCCACTTCCCCTGAAGGATTCCCACCTCCCGTCCCCTCAATCTTCCTGTTCCCGTCTGTGGCTTGTGAACACATGAATCTGCCTATGGTTTGTGAATCCATAAGCTTGCCTGTGGTTTGTGAAAACAAGTCTGTCATGTGGTATGTGAATACATTAGCTTATCTGTGGTTTGTGAATCCATGTGGCTTGTGAATCCATGAATCTACCTGTGATTTGTGAACATATGACCCTTTCTGGTTTGTGAATCCATGAGTATGTCATGTGGTTTGTGAACACATTACCCCATCTGTTTGTTTGCTATGTTGTCATGTCTGCTTGCAGTCTGTCTCATCTGCTCTCTGTTTTGTGGTGTGATACATTTGTGATTCAATGTGTGTATGTGTGTGTGTGTGTGTGTGTGTGTGTTTGGAGTCGTAGCTTGTGTTTTTTGTCTTCATCCTTTGAAAACGTACGGTGTAGCTCCACCTTAGCAGATGCTCAGCATTACTCACACACTGATTGGTGGAGCATACATGTGTGCGCACACACAGACACACACACACACACACACACACACACACACACACACATGAAAGCACACAGAGGGATTCTTTTGATATTGATTTTTGATGGAGATCAGCGCAGAACCAGGTAGCAGTCTTTCAAATAGCACCCACCTGTGTGTTTGTGTGTGTGTGTGTCTGTATGTGTGTGTGTGTGTGTGTGTGTGTGTGTGTGTGTGTGTGTGTGTTTCTGTATGTGTGTGTGTGTGTGTGTGAATGTGTATGTGTGTGTGAGTGTGTGTGTTTGCTGTATACATTTCTGGGGTTTGCAATTATACTCCCACATAGTGTCACACAGATATACATAGACACAAAAACACGCACACACACGCACACACACGCACACACACACACACACACACACACACACACACACACACACACTGGTGGGTGCTATTTTGTTGTCAATCACATACTCACACATATAGATACACACACTAATATAGACACACTAACATACACTCATACACATATGTTCACATAGTCACACACACCCAGGCACAGCTTCACAGGAAGTGCAGGGGGATGAACAGCTGCAGGAGGAAGTGGAAGCGTAACAAAGGCATAACAGCAAAACAGCCCCCCGCTGCTAGCGCTCCATATGCTTCAGTCTCTGAACCCCAGCATCACGATCGCCGCTAGCTGTTAGCTGCTAGCTACGCCATGCACGCTACTAGCCGCAGGAACCAGAACTCCACTACCTATACTGTGGAAGTGAAGGGTTGTATACCCCTATGTACACAGTTATGTACGTACATGCAAAGGCAAACTCGCACACGCCCACACACACATTTACAGCGAGTCATTTAGCAGACTCTATTATCCAAAGCGACTTTCAAAGTGAGGCCACAATCAGCACACAATCAATATTGGAGCAGCGACAAAAACAGGAAGAAGCAAGACGGAGTTTGATGTGATTCCTGCTGTTAAGACCAAGCTAACTGTTCATTACTCCACCTTCTCTACTCCTTCACCTCCTCCTTCACCACCTCCTCTCACACCACTTCCTCTTCCACCTCCATCTCTTCCTCCTCCTCCCCTCTCTCCTCCTCCATTTCCTCCTCCACAACCACCTCCTCTTCCTCTTCCCCCACCTTCTCCACCTCCTTCACCTCATCCCTTTCCTCCTCCACAACCACCTCCTCTTCCCCCACCTCCTCCACCTTGTCCATCTCCTCCTCCCCCACCTCCTCCTCCTCCTCCCCCACCTCCTCCTCCCCCACCTCCTCCTCCTCCTCCTCCTCCTCTAGTGAGAAGGCCCTGCTGGTGAACAAGTTTGAGCTGAGCATCCGTACGGAGGCGACGCAGGGCCTGATCCTGTGGAGCGGCAAGGGGCTGGAGCGCTCCGACTACATCGCCCTGGCCATCGTGGACGGACGCGTGCAGATGACCTACGACCTCGGCTCCAAGCCCGTGGTGCTGCGCTCATCGGTGCGCGTCGACAGCAACCGCTGGATCCACATCAAGGCTAGCAGGTAACCGCGGCTTTAAGGGCGCGAGCCGCTAGAGCGCTAACCGGGATGCAGGTCGACGCGGGTTCCGATTCCCACCGACTTTACCCTCGAACTTTAGGACCCGGGGGGGGGGGGGGGGGGGGGGGGGGGGGGGGGGGGGGGGGGGGGGGGGGGGGGGGGGGGGGGGGGGGGGGGCGTGTTCATGTTTCCACGCCTTGTGTTTCAGTTGTTTTCATTGTCCGTGTTGAAGCACTCTGTAAACGTTGGTTTTTAAGTTTTAGTTGAAGCGTATTATTATTATTATCATTATTATTATTATTAATATAATTATCATTATTATTATTTTCATTATGATTAGGATTATTATTATAGACCACTTTTCGTGCAACGCACAAAACAAATGACACAACAGAACAACACCAAGAAATGAGTTTAAACAGCACAAATCAGAGTCTTTTATAGAGGGTTAGATGAAGTGATTAGGAGAAAGCTAAACTAAAAAAGGGAACGTTTTAAGATGCCTACTTTACCGTCTGACTTCACTATCCTGTCCAGGATGGCACAACGAGCCTGCAAAATACAGCATAAGAACAAACAGCAGTAATCAATGTAATGTGGGGTAACCTCATATTAAAACGGACTGAAAGATGGACCAGTCTCCCAGGATGTTGTTAAGAGGGCGGTGGTCTTTAAGAAAAAGTGTTAAAATGTGTTTAAAGTGTCCTTTAGTTATATAGCAGTCTGGCTGTCACTGCAACGCTTGGTGACACCTCAGCGTTGTAAATAGCAGAGCGAGGCTTTCAGAATAAATGACAAAAATGCAAATTTCAGGTCTTTCAGAATGACAAGCGCACAGCTCGCCAACTCGCTCTGTCTGGCTGCCACTTTATCCCTCGTATCATTTGTCTTTCTTTATCTCTTTCTTTGTTTCTTACTCTTGTTCCTTTATCATTTCTCTTTCTCTTTCTGTCTTACTTTCTCTCTCCATGTGTGTCTAACTCGCTCTCTCTCTCTCTCTCTCCCTGTGTGTGTCTACCTCTCTCTACCTCTCTCTCTCTCCCTGTGTTTCTACCTCTCTCTACCTCTCTCTCTCTCCCTGTGTGTCTACCTCTCCCTACCTCTCTCTCTCTCCCTGTGTGTCTACCTCTCTCTACCTCTCTCTCCCTGTGTGTCTACCTCTCTCTACCTCTCTCTCTCCCTGTGTGTCTACCTCTCTCTCTCTCTCTCTCTCTCTCCCTGTGTGTGTCTACCTCTCTCTACCTCTCTCTCTCCCTGTGTTTCTACCTGTCTCTACCTCTCTCTCTCTTCCTGTGTGTCTACCTCTCTCTACCTCTCTCTCTCTCTCTCTCTCCCTGTATGTCTACCTCTCTCTCCCAGGGCTATGAGGGACGGCTCTCTCCAGGTGGGGAACGAGGCGCCAGTGACGGGGGCGTCGCCCCTGGCGGCCACACAGCTGGACACCGATGGAGCCCTCTGGTTGGGTAAGAGATACATACACACACATGAACACACCCACACATACAACATGCAGCTGTCCGTCAGCCAGTACAACATGGCTTCCAGAAGGCCCATCCATCACGAAGGGGAAGTTCATGTAAATAGTACTGTTCCTCGCTAGCTGGCGGTAGCTAGCTAGCTGCCAGGGGCTGATCGATGGATGGTTGGAGGGGGGGGGGGGGGGGGGGGGGGGGGGGGGGGGGAGAATAAACCAGAAGAGGGTTATTCAGGAGAGCAGGGAGGAGGAGGAGGAGGAGGAGGAGGAGGAGGAGGAGGAGGAGATCGTATTAAGGAATTGGGGAGGAGGAAGAGGAAGAAGAGGAGGGAGTGAGTCTATTCAGGTATCTGAAGGAGGAAGAGGGGGAGAAGGAGTGAGTGTATTCAGGCATTGAGTTGAGAACTGGAGAGTTACTCCCCACTCCGCTGTGTCTGCTCTCTGGAACTCACCACTGGACCAGAGTAGGTCTCTTATCTCGTCCCTCTGGCTGCCGCGCGGCCCATCGACGCACGACGCTGCTGAGGACCTCTTGAGCAGAACACACAGCGAGGGAACATTCACAGGAAAACTACTAGCAGGAGGGGGGGGGGGGGGGGGGGGGGGAATCAATCTTTCCAGGGTTTTTCTTTTCCCTTTTGTAATGCACAGATGGAGGAAATGAGGGGGTGGAGGTGTAGTGATGAGGTGGAGGTGTATTGATGGGGTGGAGGTGTATTGATGGGGTGGAGGTGTATTGATGGGGTGGAGGTGTATTGATGGGGGGAGGTGTATTAATGGGGTGGAGGTACCGTGATGGGCTGGAGGTGTATTGATGGGGTGGAGGTGTATTGATGGGGTGGAGGTGCAGTTATGGGGTGGAGGTACCGTGATGGGCTGGAGGTGTATTGATGGGGTGGAGGTACCGTGATGGGGGGGAGGTGTATTGATGGGGTGGAGGTGTATTGAAGGGGGGGAGGTGTATTGATGGGGTGGAGGTGCGGTTATGGGGTGGAGGTACTGTGATGGGGTGGAGGTGTGGTAGCCGAAGCCATAGCCAGGAGGAGCGGGAGGGGTGGCTCTGTGAGGTGGAGGGGTAGATATGTGTGTGGTGGGGGGGGGGGGGGGGGGGGGGGGGGGGGGGGGGGGGGGGGGAGAAGACAGACAGGTAGACAAGTCACAAATGCCGATGCACATAAATGTTTCTTATGCTCAGGCACAAAGGATGGCCAAATGTACGTGCTGTTGAATTCTAACACACACACACACACAGATAGATCCACTAAATATACCATATAAATGCATGTGCACGTGAATTTCTGATGTTAGCTTAGACTACATAACCTTCACACACACTCCCACCTCCCTCGACACACTTTTTTCATGCATTTGTGATGTGTGAATTAGCCCAGTCAACCCCCCCCCCCCCCCCCCCCCCCCCCCCCACACACACACACACACACATACGTGCACACATGCAGGCGGATTTGAAATGCTGTTTGAGGGGGTGGGGGGGAGGTGGGAGGGGATGTGGGGGAGAGAGGGGAGAAGGAAATGGGGCGGGGGGGTAGACGGCTTGGGGGGAGGATATGAACTCCCTCTCTCTCCTGGCAGATTAAAAAATAAAGAAGAGAGAGAGAGAGGGAGAGATGGTAGAAAGGAAGAAAGTTGAAGAGTAGAGAAGAGAGTGTTAGAGAACGGCTGACAGACCAGATAACAGCAGGTAGAGAGAGAGAGAGAGAGAGAGAGAGAATGAGAGAGAGAGAGAGAAAGGGAAGAGAGGGAGAAAGAGGGATTAGGGAGGAGGGGAGAGAGAAGGAGAGGGAGTAAAGGGGAGTGAGGTGACTGAAGTCACAGAAGCATGGATCAAGTCAGAATATAATAACTCCTACATATGAATGCTGTGAACACACACACCGCACCCAATAAAAAAATACATTTTCAGGGAGAAAATGCAGAATACAGTTTGCATATATTACCGCTCCAACAGGAAATAAATTAATATATAACAACTTGTCCATAAAGAAATCATGAACCCAATGGAACAATGGCATCTCTCAGAAGTTGCTGCGCGATGGAATTCCATCTATCTATCTTTGAATTCAATTTCAATGGCTTTATCGGCGTGACAAAAACATTTTCATCTAATGTCCAAACAGTGCCTATTCAGTGAAGGGATAGGAGTGGGTCAATCAATCAATCCCAGAACTGGGCCATAGAATGGAAAGAGTCTTAGCCTTTACCCGTCTCCAATAAAACGATTATATTTTGTAACATATCTTTAAATGTATGACGATAGTATGGCAGTGTTTTTAAAAGTCTCTCTGCACAAGAAGGGCTTCTTTGGCATGGAAAACTGATAAACATGAATAACCAAATTGCGGAAGCACAAAAAGTTGAATAAATACAAAAAAAGATTATTTATTTTTGACCAAATCAGATACAATATTCTAAAAAGATAATATAATACAAATATAAAAATTTATGTAAATCAGTAAATGTATAACAATGTCTATACAGTAAAAGTGTAAAAAATGATATACAGTAAATATATTAAAATGTATATACAGTAAATACATTCAAATGTATATACAGTAAATACATTCAAATGTATATACAGTAAATATATTAAAATGCATTCTAGTAAATATATTAAAGCGTATACGATACAGTGTTGACTATGTCTCTCTCTCTCGGCAGGGG
Organism: Lota lota; assembly: GCA_026745465.1. Lineage (NCBI taxonomy): Eukaryota > Metazoa > Chordata > Actinopteri > Gadiformes > Lotidae > Lota > Lota lota. The sequence goes on along the minus strand of JACYXH010000471.1, from coordinate 404,035 downwards.
GGCTGGAGGAGCTGGCTGTGGCCCGCCGGCTGCCTAAGGCCTACAGCACCGGCTTCATGGGCTGTATGAAGGACGTACTGGTGGACGGAGAGGAGCTCCACCTGGTGGAGGACGCCCTGAACAGCCCCCAAATATCACACTGCTCAGCCGCCAAATAACCAACCAGAGGAAGAGAATCAAAGAGAGAGAGAAAAAAAAGTCGAGAGGAAAAGAAAAGGATATACGCTCACCCCCTCCCTTTCCATAACGCCCGTGTCTCCTGCTGTAATTATTTTTCTATTTTTGTATACTTTTCATCGCTTTTTATATTGGATATAAAATGAATATGTTGTTCTATCGGTTTTATTTTTGTTTTGTTTTATATATATTGCTTTTTTTTATCTGCACCTCCACTCACAGTATATAGCCCCCCCCCCCCCCCCCCTTCTCCTAACTCCACCGTCATCATATCATCTCCAGTGAGCCCTTCGTTCTCAAAAGCCTTTTAAATTCCACTCTTTTGTTGTTGCTTTGAATTTACCCTCGAATATAATTTTTTTCTTTTTTACGCAAACGAAACGGCCTGCATACCTCCCTCACATCACTCGTTCACATGATCACTCGTTCATATCGCTTACCCCGGCAGAACCCAATTCACGTGTATCATTCCCATGTCCGACATTCCGCATTCCCGCAGCCGCGCGCATCCGCGACGGACGGACGCGGCAAACCGCGAGCATGCGTCCAGCTTCTATCGTTTAGCGCAGCTGTTTGCTAACCTCGCGGAAATGCTCACAGACCAGCCAAGCTGCTACTAAAACAAAAGAAAAAACGAAGAGATTGAGAAACTACGACGCCTTCGACGCCAGATCATTAATCGCTATGGCAACAGTGCACGAAAAACAAAAGAGAAGAAAAAAGCTCTCTTGAGCTTAGTTCCACTTGATCAGAGTCTTTTATTTTGAAATATGCCTTTCTGCTTCCGCCGGTCTTTGAAAAGACGGAGAGAGAAAGAAAGAAAGAGAGAGAGTTCAGGTTTCCACTTTGACATTTGAATCATTAGTCAACATCCAAGCCATTTAATCATAGATATGAATACGTTTAATAACTGTAGAGTATATTATTAATACCTGAGACTGTGAATCTGTCCCACAGGGTTGGGAGAATTGTGTAAACTCATTTGTTATGCGTTCTGTTTTTCTTCTTTCTTCAAACTTATGACAACCACTAGAAGTGCATGCAGTTATGCAGTATGAATTGAATTGCTTTTATGGAAAGATAACAAATTTCGTTCAAATTGTCTGTTCCAACGCCCCTTCTTTTAACTGTTTTTCTCTGTCAGTGGCTATGCTATGTATTTTTTTATTTTTGTTCTTTTCACTTTTGTGGTTTCAGAAATAACAGACCCAGGATAAACGTTTTCCTCTCTCCCATATGGAGCTTTCGGTTTGTTTTCCAACGGGAGCATGTATTAGTGTGGCTCGAAGGTGAACGGTACGTTTGAGTGTTGTTACCACTACTGACCACATGGTGGTGCTGAAGAGGGAATACCTAAACTGTTGGGGGATGCTCTTTAAATCTTTCAATCATCAAACAAGACGTCCTCGACAACAAGAAAACAAAAGAATCCAAAAACTTTCTCCAGGAGTGAACTTGGGTTACATAGCCTATATTTTTTCGTTTTTGAACTTTTGTGAGAATTTCTCTGCGTCTCTCAAGAGCGGGACAACGTGATGTGTGCTGATGTGACTTGTTGAACGCTTTTGAACACAGCTGTACAACGGGAAATAAACGTTGCAGAATTAACATAATAAGTGCATGGGTTCGTACGATCCACAAATATGTGTCCCGTTCGTGAACTGATGCGATGCAGCGTTGTCTGTTCGTTCCCGAACTATACAATAATATGCTGAGGTGGCGGTGTCTTTTTAGTTTTTATATGAGATACTTGGCAATATAACGAGACGAAATCATGCCTGATCGTGACTTGAGTATTAATCCACTCCTGTAGTACTTCTGTTTAACCCTAATTACCCCCCCCCCCCCCCCCCCCACCCCCCACCACACACACACACACACACACTCATGGATGGGAGAATTAAGTAAACATGTTGTACAGCCCCTCCCCACCCGGCCATTTTAAATGGACATTTAGAAACATGTAGTCCTGTTTTTCTGTCCCATTGTTTTTCTAGTTCTTGTTTTTAATTTGTTTTTAAGAATGATACACTGGAACGTCCAATTTACCTTTTCACCATTCATGACGATCGAACCCCCCACGGGATCAATGGGGGTGGGGCCTACAAAACCATGTGACTGTCGGGGGGCCAATCGAGTTCCCAGAAACAGAACCGGGACCCACCGTTGGACGGACCATGTCGTCACGTACGTCCAGAACTCGGTCCTAGTCCACAGTTTTGGGGGTTTTCTTTGTTTTGGACGATGAATTCCATGACAGTGGTAGCACTTGCCGAAAAAGGATCCGTATCAGTGGGACACTTAACCGACGCTTATTGCTTATTTAGTAAGAATTAAAAAAAAAAAGTTTCTCAATCTATGGATCAAAACTATGAATTGCCTTAAACGAAGATAAAAAAAAAAGAATCAAACGGGTCGCCTTTGCAGAGGTGACGTCACGCATTGGTGTGCCCTCGCTGTTTAGTCATATTAGCCTCATCCCCCATTGTGTAAATTAACAAAAATGTAAAAAATATAATAATGACAATTTATTAGTAATAATAATGCTCATTGAAAAAAATGTCTCTTCTGGTTCGTTACAAAAAAATGAAAAATGCTATATTATTACTGTTGTTTGACCCTATTTTTCCGTTTACTTTATTTAAGTGGTCATGTGGAGTTCCCCCATCCCCCACCCCCATGTCTGACCTGTAAACTTACCGTGCGATGGGAGAAGCGTCCAGCAGGGGGCGCTACGCCCCCGTGTGAGTGGCATGACCCCCCTTCCCGACATTACTAACTTTACCAACTCTTTGTCTTGTGTTCCTACCTACCACCATGAAATAAAAAGTGTCAGACCAAATGGAAACACGCCCTGGTGCGCAGTGTGGTGATTTGCTGTTCATCGTGTTGAATCGACTGAAAGTCGTACCAGCTTTAACGTCCAGCTGTTCTTCCTACGACGGGGATCAGTAGTAGTCAGTAGGCCTAATTGTTGACTGCTGAACCACGGGATCACTACAGGGCTCTTGGGTGTCATTCTGATTCTAGTCACCTACAGCCTGTACAACGTCCAAACCATTGCATAGCTACTCTATGTCCATTGTATCAATGCAATTACATAATTGGATTAAAGAAGTAACCGCGTTGATGAACGCGTGGGCACCTGCCTTCCAGCGGTTTATCTGGAAGTGAAGCAGGTCCAGTCCATGTCTCTTTTTTTCATTTTATGGTTTGGTGTAAGGGTTAGGGTTAGTGTTTGGTTTTAATAAAATGAAATAATAATTAAATCAACACATTTGAGTTCTATTTTACCAGAGGTTTCATATTCGTGCGGTGTTGTGGTCAAATGCATAGCTTTAGTCTTGGAAGTCGCCGGTTTTAATTTCGTTTTTTTAGCTTGGATTTAAGAATAACAAAATATGGATGGCTACTTTTCGATAAAGTTCAAACCGGTTACATTTAGGTAGGCGTAGGAATGAAGCACACCTACTCGTTATTCAGTTAACTGCTAAACCAAAATCACAGATTAAATCAATGAGTAGGAACAGAAGAAAACGTGAATAGAGTCGAACTATTCGCAACTATTAACAGCAGAGGGCGCCGTTTCCAGTGTCGGGCACGTTCAATTCAAAGTCGAGTTTTGTGTTTGTCAAATGCACAAGAAAAACAGGCATTGTTGGAAAATTATAGTCAGCGTCAGATGTGTTGACACAATTTTTTAACAGTACAATAAAGATTACAGAAACGGATTACATTGATAGATTACGTGTGCATGCGTGTGTATGTGTGTATTCATGTGTGTGTGGGTGTGCGTGTGTGTGTGTGTGTGTGTGTGTGTGTGTCCTTACGATTTAGCAATGTTAACAAGGACAAGTAAGAAAGCATTTTCCCAAATAAAGGCTCAGAAACATGGCCTTGTGTTGCCTAAACACAGTGCACAACACAGTACCCTTTCCTCGAAAACCCCTTAGTGTTGTGGGAAAACGAGAAGAGTAAACAAGCTATTCTATCAAGTGTCAACGGAAACAAGATGCAACGATGAGATCATGTGGAAAATGTCACGTTTCACGCATGCAAATTAAGGACAGGATTAGGGTGAACTGGGCGGGGCGTCAGCAGGCCGAGACGGGGCACCGGCGTGTTTACTCGGGACGGCGTGGGCTACTCAGACACTTGTCCCCTACAGCCAGCCCTTTCTGCAGAACACAAGCCCCCGGTGACTCCTATAGCTTCCCGAGCAACACCAGGAGCACTTAGTAAACGTGAATGTGCGTCACTGAGTCGCGCCGGTTTGAATCCCACAACGGTTTTGTTGTCGTTATGAATCCATATTGCCATATAGGGCTGAATACATACAAACAATGTGGTAGTTTCTTGTTTTATCCACGGCGTTAATCTGTTAATTCCAAACTTTACACAGAAAAACTAACCTTTTTTCACAGCTAGGTTTAACCTTACTCTTACACACAAATCTAACCATGCAGAACTGTACGGCTTCCTCCCTGTATTATTAATTTTTCTTTATAGCTGAATCATCATAAACACGCCTTTTTCCTAAAAACGATTCAAGGAAAAACCCACTCTAAACACAAACCCCCATTGAGTGTCATCCCTGGACCCATAGAGCCATAGAGTCATTCAGCCTCCGCCATTTCCACGTCATTTTCAGGGTTTAGACAGAGCAACACATACTGGACTAGTTGAACATTAACACCATATAGTGGAAAAAGTCGCCCTTGAAGTCGTCGCCAGTATTCAGAAACCTCTTTGTAGTTTCTAGTGTTTTATTTTTTTTCGGTGCATATTTTATGGCAGTTAGGGCCAGCTATAAACGGTCCAGGTCCTTCTTCCAGGAGCGAATCAAATGCTCTACTGCAAACTGAGGGGCGTGGCCAATGTTTTCAGTTACTGCTCATAAAGATAACCCCATGACCTACATGTATTAAGGGCCGTTCCTTAACCAAAGCTGTCAAACCCTTGCCAGAAATAGACAACAGTGTTTGTGTTCTGTGCCCAAAATGTGTGTAACTAACTAGACCACGTCTGGTGTATGTATCGGCTTATTTTAGAGAAGGTCAAAGCGTTTAGAAGAAACGACCTAACTAACCAATCTCTTTCCATGGGGTGTATCATAGCCTTCGGAGCCCAGAGAAGTGTTGACTCAGCGTGTTTGCCCATACAGTGAACGGTCTGTCGCTCGTCTAACCACCTCACAGACCAAACGTGTTCCCACGTTTAGAATGAAACAGTTATTTTAGCATTTCCTTAGCATTACTTTAGCACTACTTTGTATTGTATTATATCTTGTATATCTTCTTTGACTGCTGCTGTGCTGTAACACAAGAATTTCCCCTCCGGGGCATTAATAAAGTGTAATCGAATCTAATGTTTAGAATAAGCACTGTTGATCTTTAATGTTGACATGCGCCCGTCCGAACCCTGAACCCCCTTCCCTACTACCGCACGTGGCAGGCAGACCCTCTGTCCGCCAGACCGGTTCCGGAAGGCACTGGATGACGGAGCACTGCCTTTGGACGGGCCACACAAATGTGGGTTTTTGTGACATCATGATTCAAACGACATTTTGAAAAATACACACACAAACACACACACACACACACACACACACACACACAGAGAAAGATGTACAGATACATCCATTAAATCCACTAAATTCCCGTCAGCAAAAACACCAATGTATATAAACACACACACACACACACACACACACACACACACACACACACACACACACACACACACAGCCGGTAAATACTGTTATCAGTGCAGGGTTGGGCCCCAGTGGCTGCTGTTCCCAGTCACCCTGTCACATGACCACAGAGACCATGTCACATGACCCCAGAGTGTTATCAATAGGGGCAAAATGCCAACGGCGGTAGCTCAGTTGATTAATCACTCAAGGGCCGCGATAGTGAATTCTGGGTAGTAATTGTCCTGAGAGCCGCGCCCCGTCACTTCTTACACAAAAAGCTCTGTACTGCAGTGACTGGTAGGGTGTGACACACCTGTACTTGTGTTTGGGTTACTAAATAACCGACCTAGTCATTGTGGTTCATAACATAATATAAAATCTGTAATGGAAAGAGATGTTGTAAACGTAAAAGCAATTAAGGTGAGCAATCTTGTTTGTCTAGAGTACAACATCAGGAACATAAGGCAGGATTACAGTAAACATATTCCTCGATTTTGGTATGTTTTACAGAAAGTAATGTTTCAATTAGTGTATGACTCCATGAAAATAAGGAACAATGTGCATTGCTACCTTAGAATGAGCTCTTTATATCTACATGGGGAGCGGGTCCTCTCCCGTGGAGCCCGCCATGATTCTACAGTAGCCCAGAATGGACAAACGGCTCTAGAGAGGACGCGTTTTTAGTTTTGAATCATAATCGCTATCTTACTTGTTAGCTATGGACTTTAGTTTCCCAGACTAAATAACTAAATACAATTAAGGAATCTATCAAGGAACCTCATAATTTAACACTTGGTTTCATTCACTTCCAATGAATGAATATATAACTCTTTATGCCTTTCTAAGATCAGTTTTAAGTAATAATTGTTCCTGGCTTTGACAACTGAAATGGCTCCTGATCTATAGGAAGAGGCTTTTATCGCTGACCGGTGCCTTGTCAAAATTTGCATGGAAATCCCTATGTTGGTAAGGTGAGGTTTTGCATGTGTATTGCTTGCGTTTGATGTGTGCGTGTGATGGTTGCTAATTGATAGGAGGCATCAGGCCATCAAGTATGTGCAGAAGAGAGTTTCTTGGGCGTGCTTAATCTCCAGGGACCTCCAGACGTCTGAGACTACCCCCCATGCTGCAGAGGCTTGCTAGGCCCAGACATCACCTTATTGTCTTGTTTCTCTGGAGCTCCTCATACATTTACTTTGCAAACAGAGGATAGCTCAGATGTGCATAACATTCACCTCTACACCAACCCTGCCCCGAGCAGACTGAAGTTAAACTATTAAATTTCACGTTGCTGGTCTAGACTGACAGGCACCTAATGATCTGCTTGTGTTCTGTGTGTTTGGTGTAGAAAGAGAGTGAACCTATAGGACCCCATTAATATGGATTATAGATTATCAAATTTAAATCAATAAGATTGTTAATGGATTACTTCTGGGTAACCGTGGATATCACCAGGCTCAAATACTTATTCTCCCACATCTTTGTGTTCATTCACAAACTCACAGTAAGATATTCTGCAACAGAATCAGAAGTTATTATAAGCCCAAAAATACCCCTGATAACAATAGCATGTTCATTAATATGGCCCGGGGGAGCATCTCAGAAGAGAAGGGTGTGGCCCAAGCGCCTTAGCCACACCCATACGTGACCACGGCCCCTACACATGTTCCTAACGCCTCAGCAGAGAAGGAAGAAGGAAGAAAATTCATGGAATTCCAACTAATCAAAGATAATAATCAGTTAAGTTATTACAGGGCTAGGGTGAAAAGTGATTTCCATGTCAGTTTATAATTGTACAATATAAAATGTGTAAAATGTAACATTTCAGTATTCAAATTTCTCAAAATGACCAGACCTATGTTATAAATTTTGTTGAGTTGTACTTATATTATCCCAATTTTTTCCAACAATGTTCAAACCCAGAGAAAGACGTAGTATTATTCAAGGTAACGCATTTGGTCACATGTCAATGACGTCATAGCCCCTTTACCCCCTAACTTCTGGGGAAACACAAACAGTAACCCGGCAAAGACCTAATTTATTGATATGATTCTTCAATATCGATCTAGCGTACTCCAATGTGCTACTATGACATGCGGTTCATGGCAGCCACTTTTATAGAATGCTTTTTCTGACCGCAGACAACAGCGATGGGCTAGCCAACGATTGAATTCGCCACATAACATTAGCTACAGCTGTTTGGGTAGTCGACTCATCTAATGGCAAGTTAGCAAGTTAACGTTGCTTATTTACACCGGCAATGGTGGTGAGGACAACTCCGATGATGACGTCTTCTGTTATTGTTTTGATTGAGAGACCCCTAGCGGCGGAAATTACACATTGTACCTTTAAAGTAAGAGGAATGAGAAAAGTTAATTTTTTTTAACATCATCTGCTCCACTCTACTTGTTACCATTCAGTCTGAAGTTTGGTTGGTGCCATCAACGTTTTGGAGACAATGACTCACTGATTAAACTGAATGTGTCTGTAAGCAAGTCGTTCAACTTTTTTATGTAGTGAAGGGGTACTAGTGTATTTCTATTTGCTCCTCCTCCACACACACACACACACACACACACACACACACACACACACACACACACACACACACACACACACACACACACACACACACACACACACACACACACACACACACACACACACACACACACACACACACACACACACACACCTTCCCCCTAACAGCCTCATTTGCATTTGGTGCACTAAGCAGATAAGATAGGTAGTTGGCAGAAGTACTCAGGTGATTCCAAACAATAGACTCACACACACACACACACACACACACACACACACACACACACACACAGGCTAATACAAACGAATACTCAGCCAACCTAACCAGCCTTAAAACACACACCCACTCACACAAACACTCCCACATCCACCAAAACACAGACATACACCTGTCTCTCCTTCACTTCACTGTTTGGAGAAAGAGCAAGAGAGCAAGAGAGCAGGAGAGCGAGCGAGATCGAGAGAGAGCGAGAGAGAGAGAAGCAGCGTCCAGGACAGAAGTCAGTCATAAAAGGAGAGGAGTGAGCCAAGACCTTGATACCTTGATACCTTGTCACCTCGGACCGACGTAAAGGACCGGATCACCTGGACAAACGGCCACCAGAACCACCATCCACCCTCCTCTTCACAGGTAAGCAGAGAAATCTCCCCTTCCTGAGGTCCCCAACACATTAGTGTTTCAGTTGATTCAACATGGACACCAAAACAAGCATGCATGCAAACGTGGCAATGCTTTGTCCTCTTAATATATGTGTACTGTTGTGCTTATGGAACTACATGTTATCTATATATTATTATTATAACCATCTTGTGGCCTTGGTTGAAAGGGTCAACATAAATACAGTCCCTGAAGTGATATGGATGATTTTATCCCTTCTTGTGTCAAATAAATTACATATTATTTCCTCCGAAAGCATGTGGATGTGCATTGGTTGAGGAGGAGCGCAGTCCCCTGGAACTAAGTGTTAAGGGTCGAAATATTCGTATTCAGACGGCACCCTGTGTCTCCGACACTAGTGAACGTCTATTCAATATGCAGCTGTGGCCATGTGCAGGCTCACTGTAGCGCTCACACTACTACTACCACCACCACCTCTTCTCAAATAGCAGGAAGATCAGGTTACATTTGCTTAAAAAACTAAACAAAAAAGGAAAACAGGTAGGGCAGCTTAGCGCCTTACAGTTGACCTGGATATCATGTCTTCTGATCTTCCCTCCTTTTCCTGCCAAAACAAAGAGGCCCCCGCTCCGAGCTCCTGGTCAATTAGGTGTTTTTGAATACACAAAAATGTGGTGTAGCGAGGCGTGGAAGTGGGTCAGTCGAGTAGTGGGTGGAGCGGGGAACCACGTGTGTGTGTGGGGGGGTGGTGGTGGTCGTGATAACAGCACATATATCCAGGACCCTCCGTTTCTGATAACCAGGCTGTGGGTTCAGGTACCCCCCCCCCCAAAGCCTGCGGAGGAAGGATCCAGTGAGTTGATGAGTGACTGGGTCGCGGCCCGGACCGGCGCTGACACCACAAAGAGCTTGGCACATGGGATTGAGACTCCATTGTTTTCCTTTTCCATCGGCTTTAATAAAAGGAGCGGGAGGTGGAACGCTCAGCGGAAGGCCATTAGCTGTGCAAACACACGCTTTACAGAGTCTGGCAGCAACGCCTGCCGGGCGGAAAATAGAGTAACTCTCCAGTCACTCTCTGCTTCTACTCTGTTTCCACTACAGGTGACATGCGCACCAAACAGAAAGGCCCAAGGACAATTTACTATTGCTATTTAGTCAATTAGTCCATGCGTTTATACAGTGAATACAAGATGCATTTATGGGTTACAGCATCTTGCTCCAGGATGCTTACCGATGTTGTGCTGATATTGGGAAATCGAACACACAACCCTTTTGTCTGAGTCACCCAGCACCCTAAACTACTACGCTATCCTGCAACTGAGACACAACTTTCCGGGAGTTGCGAGAGACTAAAGACATTTAGTGTCAGCATACAAAACATCACATGACCCAGAGCACCAAGTAACTGCCATGTGACCTTATGGGGTCATTCGCGCCTTGGGGGCCCAACTGACTCTGGGGTCCGGAGGCCAGAAGCCATGGCCCCCTGGGAGCTGCACAACGTTCCTCCAGCTTCTAGTGAATCATCTGGAAGCTAAAGGGTTGTGGTTGAGCCGTCCGTTGGAGCAGTTTCTCCTGGTTTGGGTGGAGGTTCAAATTCTGCCTGCAGCTACGTTCCGACCTCTGAGCTCTCTACACTCTAGTACCCTCACGTGTGCACCCCCGCACGCACACACACACACACACACACACACACACACACACACACACACACACACACACACACACACACACACACACACACACACACACACACACACACACACACACACACACACACAGCTAGCGGCTGTCATTGTAAGGCAGATCCCTTGCGGTAGCTTGAACATTCATAGGAAACTTTAGCCTGTTGACAGAGAGAGCGAGCGAGAGAGAGATATTGGACAGCATAAGTCATGTGTGTTTGTGTGTGTGTGTGTGTGTGTGCGCGTGCAGGAATGCCAAGGGCAGCTGGGGAATGGAGGGGGGAGGACAGCAGGCACGCTGTCCACCTGGGAGAAAACAGGGTACAGGGACAAACCTGCCACCTGTACAGGAGTAGACAATCAACTAGCGAAGGTTACACATTGATTACTATCGAAAGGTATACATTTGCAAGCCCCTCCGTGATGCTGTATATATACAGGCGCCATCACGCTGCCTGGTGAACAACCAATCACAGTGCAGCATGCGGGAGGACTCCGTGGCTGATGTATAATTATCCCCAACAAAGCCTCCTGTGTCCTCTGAAGTTAACTCCACCACAAACAATCCCTCAACAGCTGATGGGGGGGGGGGGGGGGGGGGGGGTCGCCATGGTTACAGGAGGTGCATGATCCTGGTTGGTCGAACGTCGGTCGATACTCTGGAGCCTAGCGGCGGCGCTGTACAAACTTCCTGTGTGTGTTTTGGTTATTGAATCAAAACCCTAATATTTGCAGTGTCATGGCTAGAGCCTGTACAGCCTAATTATATGGAAGCATAATATACGCTTCATACTGCATCCCGGAAACATTTTATGGTTTATCCTTTGCAAAGAGAGAAAGATACGTTTATATTTAGTAAGATCAGAAACGTTATACCTAAAGGGGGAAGAAAGAAGCAGCACATGCTTATGGTTGTGTTTGTATCGTGTATGTTCATCTCAGTGGATTTTATTGTTTAATTTCACGGCATTTTACTCACAACCTCAAGAAAACAGCAAACAAATATTTAGCGAATGCCCTGACTTGAGAACTTTAACTAGCAGCATTGCAGTGTACTTCAACGTAACGTTAAATTCAGGGCCGTTGTCCTGCTGCTGTGTGGTACAGACAGCTTGGAGACGTACTTTAGACTCAGGCCCTGCAGTATTTATTCTCCTCCGGTACAATCCTGTTTTTCTCACACTGTTCCAATAGGAAGTCTCACAGTAGCCTAATGAGCTTTAGCCAAACACAGAACCAGTTTGTGTGTGTGTGTGAATGGCCAGTCAGATGACGGTCACACAGCTAGCCAGGTGTTAATTTAAGTATTTAGGGAACAGGGCCCACAACAAAGAGTGTGTTTTGCATGCAAAGTCACCTCTGCAGGTGGGCAGACCAGGGCAGAGATTCGGTTTAACGGCACTGTTCCCAGAACAATGAAACGCCTTCCTTGTTGACACCTGGAGGCAGACAGAGGGTCTGGATCCCTACTGTTTGGGGGGGTAGGGTTTCAATCATGTGATCTAAAGTTCAAGCCGCCATCTTGGTTCTTCTTGACCAAGTATTGTGAATACAAAGACTGCAACACAAAAAAACTAAACAATCCGAAGACACCCAGAGACACACGATACCGCGGTGACCCACATTACCTGACGAACCCGCCCTTTCCTTCTATTGGCTGAGAGCACGAAGCAGAGACGGGCTGTCATGCTAAAAAACGATAACCTTCTGTTGTCATCTCGTCTCCACTCGCATGTGAAGCTATTTAAATGACTAATCTTGAGCCATCAGCGTGAGCACTCGGAGTGCCTCACGCCTCTACATTCATGAATTCACCACTTATTGACCGAGACTTGTAGCACAACGTTGTTCCTTGGCCTGCTCTGCATCGTGGATTAAAAGAAAAAGGAAAAAAGAAGGGCCATAGTGCAGTGGTAAAGAGACTTCCAGCTCACACGAAATATGTCCTCAAAGGACCTGAGTCCTGTTAGCGTGATGGGATTACCGCCACAGGTTACCGCCGGGTCACATGCTTTTCATCAGGCGTGAAGTCCATCATTTGCAATGTGAATAACAAGTCACCATTCATTCCATCTGTTCTCCCACAGACCCTCCCCACAGACCCTCCCCACCCCCCAGCGCCTGGGAGAGAGAGAGAGAGCGCGAGAGAGAGCGGAACATCCCGCCAGCAGAGGGAGCCAACGTTCACGGTCTTGCCTGCGGTCTCCAAGCCATGGACCAGCCTCAGCAGGTGTGGAGCACCCCGCTAGACCAGGGCGCGGGCCCCGGCGAGGCGGACGGGGACGGCCGGGCGTCGGTGTGCAGCCAGCCCGAGTGCTCCATCTGCTACAACACGTACGACAACGTGTTCAAGACCCCCAAGCTGTTGGACTGCACCCACACCTTCTGCCTGGAGTGCCTCTCCCGCCTCATGGCCGTGACGGGCGCCACCGACCAGGACCAGGGCGCCGCGCAGCTCTCGTGCCCCTTCTGCCGCCAGCACACCACGCTGTCGGAGCTGGGGCCCCCGGCGCTGGCCACCAGCAGGGAGGTGCTGTGCAAGCTGCCCAGGCACCAGCAGCACGAGGAGCCCGTGTGGCTGGAGGGCCGGAACCTGTGCTACAAGAGCGTGGACCCGGACGCCGGCAGCGCCCAGAGCGCCGGCTCGCCCTCCTTCTGCATCTGCATCGACATCGGCGCCAACAAAGCGGCCGAGGCGGCGCCGCAGGGCAGGCGGCGGAGCCCGGGGCTGTTTGAGCGTCTGACCGACTGGAAGCGGCTGCTGGTGTTCGTGTTGCTGATGCTGATCCTGGTGGTGGTGGTGCTGTGGCCACTGCAGTGCATCCTCACCACCGGCAACATGCGCTGCATGACCAGCAAACCCGGCGTGGTCATCCTCCCCACCACCACCACCACCCAAGCCCTCCACGCCTTCAGCGCAACCCCGTCCCACGATTGAATCACCGGGGTTCGGCTCGGACCCTTGACAGGGCGAGCAGCTACGCACATTCAGCGCAACGGATGTGCTAATAGTGGCTATGATTGATCTCAATGGGTGATAACCAACTCTTCTCACCATGGAAACGCGAGGCAGAGAGAGAGAGACAGGGAGAGGGAGCAAAACGGGACCGAATGTCAGAATGCAGTGCTGGATCACATGCGCTGGTTAAAACAAACATGTATTTATGTGCCAGGTACCTGCACTTTAGTTCACTGTGAATGGATGGACAATGGCAAATGTTTTCCAACTGACCACGCGTGGAGCCTATTCTATCTGATAGGTAACCCACAGAAAAAGAGCAGTCAGATCCATCATCGTGTCAGTCAATCACAGAAGAGGTGACAGTTTACACAAGACCAACTAACGTTGACAGTTGATTTCAGAATTTAAACCACAAACCCAATGACTGTGTACATGCCAAATTTGCTACAAATGTGAAATGACAAAAGGAAAAATGTCAACCTTTGTTTTTATCAAGACTTTGTCTGTCCGTTTTCTACAAATCATGATGATTTGGTTGGTAAATTGTCTTAAGAAAATATAAGAAAAGCAATGTTGTATTTGGGTGACAACGGGAAATTGTATATATTGTGTATATTGGATTTGTGTTTTTTGTATTTGATACCTGAATTGTAATAATAAAACAACCAAACAAGAGAGAAAGTATGAGTACACTAAAATCACCAACGCCATCCTGACGTTATGATTACGGACTAAGCACACCAACGCCAATCAACTTTATTGCTGTATTTTATGGCTCTGCACGTGTGTTCAACCAGACCTGGGCGTTTTCGCAAGAAGCCAAGCCTTTCCTTCATCCTAATAAAAGGCTGGTCTTCCCGGTTAGGTCCCGTAACTGATTTGCGGGAAGTCCATCCCCCCCCCCCCCCCCCACCACCACACACACACACACACACACACACACACACACACACACACACACACACACACACACACACACACACACACACACACACACACACACACACACACACACACCGACTAGTTCAACGGTGACAATAGGCTGATAAGGATATAATTACATTACCTGAACATCTGAAATTGGGGAAGAGGTGTTCAGAAGTGATAAAAAAAAAGAAGAAGCAATTTCCTCCTACTCCTTCTCGTCATGCGCGTCAAGAAGCTGTAAATAAAGTGTTAGGTCGGAGAGCTCCAAAGTGTTTACAGCAATGGGTTACCATAAACCACCCAAGATATCTTCGCTTTGTCGGAAGCGTTTTGCTGACCATCAACAAGGTTTAACGCAACGTTTCGCGGTGAGACTGATGACGCGGCCTTACGTTAACGGCGTAAATTACACGTACGCTTACGTAACTGTCACTTGGTCAGCGCCACCTGAAACACTTCCATAGGCCGCAGAGTACTTTGTTCCAGGGGTTGTGGGCTACAACGTTTAAACCTACACATTTTTGTCGACGGCACAATTATTCGCCACACCTTTTACATTTCTAACAAGTAACGAAAGTAAGATTATTTTGTATAGTTCCCCTTCCCTTTAAAAGCCTCTGTCATAACGGTTTTGGTATTGTTGATAGAGGCCTAAAGCTCAAATGGTGCACCACCTCAAGTAAAGTTGTAGTTGTTCCAATATTGATTCATCTTAAACGGGACCAGTTTGTGTGGTTCTGTACTTAACATATCCACACAGAAGACCAAAACAGAACCACACAGAAAACTGTTTAATCATGTAAATGTAGCTAATGTGTTTAGCCTATCCAGAACCTGCAAACTGAATTCAGAGAGAAGACGCCTTAGCGGTAAGGCACCTTCCTCAAGTATGCCTACAGGTAGACTGCAGATGTTGGGGTTCGAACCCAGAACCTTTCGGTTTAGAGTCCAACACCCTGGCTAGTACAAGACTACCATGCCCCCTGAACCTGAATAGCTCAATGACTCTGCTAACAGAGATAGAGCTAATGTGCGATTAGACATTATTTCCTTATTGATTTATTTCATTTATCGTCATCATCACATCAGCATTCGTTGCCTGTACGAAGAAGATGGCTTTGGTGTCCAGAAGGAGGGCGCTAGGACAGAGCTAGATGTGGAAGCCACGCCCCGCCCCCCGAACACAACCTCTCAACCTGTCCAAACGTATGGGCCTCATTCTCCTGGCGGCCATCTTGGTTCTAAACGGTAGCCGAATAAGACCAATTGCAACTAATTTGAATAATGACTAAATAATAACAACCATAATAATAATATTAAAGATACAAAAAAAGATAAAATATCATATTCAAGTAAATTTAAGAGGACAAGCAGAGAAGAACGAGTGAGATTGATAAAATTTACCCCCAGGTTCACTGGTTTAACTTAACAAAGCCAGAAAATAATAATTTCTCACATCATAGAAAACGCATGAATGGATAAAACAATTAGCAAATGTAAAATTAACATGAGAAGAGAAATACAACACTGGTGGTATATATATATATATGTATACGTATATATATATTTAGTGCACAACCAAAGCAACCCTCAGGTCGAACCCAGAAAGCTAGCCTCGGACCAGAGATACAGTCAGTTTCAGACAGATTCTTCAAGTATCAAAGTGTCAATGTCTTAACACATCAATGTTTTACCACATCAATGTCGTAACACATCAATGTTTTACCACATTAATGTCGTAACACATCATTGATTTAACATGTCAATGTTTTAACATCTCCAACATAACGAGTTGTTGACCCACATAAGCCGAGTGAAGTACAAAATACAAAAACATTCACGGCGACGCACGCAACAAGCGTGACCAAATTAAGAGGTGGTAATCATTCGAGGGACAACATTCAGACTATGGAAGTACGGTTAAAGTGTGTGTGTGTGTGTGTGTGCGTGCGCACACAAGAGGGATGGTGGATGGGGGGGGGGGGGGGGGGGGGGTGCTTTTTAACAAACACTACATATTAACATTTCATTTTGAGCAAAGCAATCCATAAAAAGTGCTCAAGTTCCAGTGATAAAGCGTTTCTTTGATCCTCACAAACACAATCCTTCCATAACACTATTCACTCTGACAACAGGAGCATAAAACATCTGTGACATCACACATCAGCTCACTCATTTTTGCTATGAAAACCCTGAACGGCCATCTTACAAGTGCCCTGCGACAGCAGCAGACAAAGCAGCTGAAATATATAGAGCAGGCCTCTATATATTTCCTGATTGAGCTACAACAAGTGGAAAAAACATCGCATGATGTGAGGCTAAAGCATAAGGAATGAGACAGTGTCCTGACAAGACACTGTGTCATGTCCTTCTACCCCCTTAAAAAAGGAAGCCATTTTGGGACGTGGTCAAAACCTTGTTCAACGACGTCAAAGCGCTAGTTTGACGTCTGTTTACCTTTCATTCCAGATGCTGAAAATAGTCCATAGTCTGTCGTGGGTCTCTGCGGTACGGACAATTTCATTGAAAACAATCACATTTCGGCTTTGGCCCGGCCGTCACCGGTAGGCACGGATTACTGGCGTCTTGTAAATTACTTTTCAGAGGAACATCTATTATTTTAATCAACGACGGACCCAGCCATCTGTCCCATGTGGTCCGGTTAAAGACTCTTCCCTCTGTGGTGATGACGAAGAGGAGGATGATGAAAAAGATGATGATGATGATGATGATGATGATGATGATGATGATGATGATGATTGAGTCTGCTTGTGGTCTCCACGGCGACAGATGTTGAACCCGGCTGAGCGTGAGGCGTGGGGGTGACAAATTATTGGGGGAACCTCCTGGTCCTCTTTCAAATGTCAATTTTCCCGCCTTTTTCCCAAGAGTCCAGCGGAATGCTGGGAAACGTCAATAGCGCTGGGAAATAATAAATATGTTCCTATCCTCCGCAGGCAAGAAAGTATTTTGCTGTTCCAATCACTACCGTACGGTCGATTCCAGATGTTCAATAACAGAATAAATCACAGCAGGGAGTGGAAATAATGGAGCAAAACAAAGAGAACAATTTCATAGACAAGCTTGTGCTTTGAGTTCAGTGTGAGACCCCTTGAAAGTGTGTCCATTGACATAGTAGTGGGCAAACGATCAAACCGGTATGCACATCTGCATTGGCACAAGAATCCAACCCCCCCACTCATCCTCACTCATGTATGTCTATCCCACGCAAAACACCCAAAACCAAACACCAAGACAACTGAGCGGAGGAGGGATTGTTTGACCTCCCGGAACTAGTGACCCAGCTACGCCTAGCCTAGCCTAGCATAGCGCATTGCATAATGCACTATGCTGTCAACAGTTTGTCATTAATATCGTCCCAGCTGGAGGCAACGGAAAAAAAACTCAAAGTCAAGAGGATGAAAAAAACAGAAAGATAAAGAGAGGGAGAAGGAGAGGTAGAGGAGAAGGAGAGGGAGAGGAGAGGGAGATGGGAGAGAGGGAGAGAAGGAGAGAGGTAGAGGAGAAGGAGAGGGAGGGGAGAGGAGAGGGAGATAGGGAGAGAAGGAGAGAGGGAGAGGAGAAGGAGAGAGAGAGAGAGGGAGATAGGGAGAGGAAGAGAGGGAAAGGACAGGGAAAGAGGGAGAGGAGAAGGAGAGAGGGAGAGGAGAAGGAGAGAGGATGAGCGAGAAAGAGATGAGGGATAGAAACATCTTGTCGAGTGATATCTGGAGACCGGAGTACAATCCACCTCTTTGTCCGCACGCCATTAGAAACATCTGCCTGAGGAAGGGGGCGGGGGTTCGTCAACAGGGGGTTTTGCCGGCTGAGTCCATGTTGGGGATAAAGGATATATCGAGGGTCACGGATGTATCCGCTGACAAGGCACTTCAGTAAGATCATGGCAGTTGGGGAGCTGGGCAAAGACGCACATGATTTATTAAAGATGTGTTTATGATGTGGGGAGGAGGCCTTCTTCCTCCTCCTCCATCGCCAGGAGAGGGCTAGGGGTCAGGGGGGTCAACCAGATGGAGCCCCGGCTGAGGAGTGGAGAAGGTGGGGTAGTACCTCGTTGGCTTCCCTTGGTCGGAGGGTGTAGGGGTGGTGGTGGTGGTGGATGGGGGCTTCTACCAGAATGTCCAAATCCCCCCGCCCCCCCCACACACACACTCACCACACCCTCCGGCTCGCTCCACCCTGCACCTCCTTCCTCCCTCCATCATCCACGGCATCGGGCTGTGGGTGGAGGCACTGCTCAGCTGAAACTAAAGCACAACAAGACAAGCAGTCACATTCAGTCCCCGGCTCTAACCCCACTGAATGTTCATCTTACTTTGATTTATTTCATTTTAATTCGCACAGTGGATCAATCACTTTGCTGTAAGAAGTTGTGGTTTTATTCCGTTGTATTTTCTGAATGACCTTAAGAATACGAAGGACCTTAAGAATGAAACGTACCCTCTGGCGTTGCTGCTGACGGCAGCCTTGGAGCCCTTGATGGAGATGTTCTCGTAGATGCTGGACGAGTCGTCATTCGTCGTCCTGCTAGTTAGAAAGAGCATGTCATGGACGCCAAAGTTTGTGTGCTAGTCTTGGGCTAACGTGTGTGGGCTAACAATTTGGTAGCCAATTGGTATGCTAACAGTGTGCTAGCTTAGTATGTGCTAGCCTGACTTGTGGGCTAGTCGAGGTTGTGTGCTAAACTAGCTTGTGCTAGCCTAGTTTGTTTGCTAGTCTAGCTTGCGTGCTATCAGTGTGCTAGCCTAGAGTGTGCTTACATGGAGGAGGAGCGCGAGGCGGTCACGCTGATCTTGGACCTGGAGTTGGTCATCTGTGGGTACTGGATGTTGGAGTACTCCCTCTCCATGGTCTTGTTCTTCTGGAACAACAAACAGGGAGACCAGATCAGTACACTGACTCAGGTCCTGCCACATGAAGATGTTGTGCGACATTTTGTGACAATTTTGTGTTTTGTAATCAAAATATTTAAAAGTATAAATGTAAATTGTGTTTATTTATTTGTACATTAAAATAGAATAACATTTTTAAATATTTATTGGTAATTATATTTGATTACAATGTAGACATTTTAAGACCACCCAGAGAGATACACACCATTTTAAAACTATTGTAAATACTGCTGAGCATGCCCATTGCCAGCTATGAGGTCACCGATCTTTACCGCAAAAATCTGCGGTTAAGAACTTCTCCGAGATGAGTGCATGTTTAATTCAGTTTAGACTTATTACTTTGTGTCCGCTGTGTGTGACATCTGGTATCTGGTGGTGTGTGCGTGAGCCGTGAGCCGTGCACAATCCCCCCCCCCCCCCCCCCCCCCCCCCCCCCCCCCCCCCCCCCCCCCCCCCCCCCCCCCCCCCCCCCCCCCGGGAACCGGCTAGCCACTCCTGTCAACAGTGAGTCACTAATGTGCATTCTTTAGGGTCCCCAAAACAGCTCTTTCCAGGCGTGGTCTGTGGTGACCTTCACTTGGACCAACCGGGCGGCCATGTTGGTGGTACCTGTTCCTCCTCCAGCCTCTTCTGGGCGGTGTCGATGTACTGCTGCACGGCCATGTAGATGAACTTGTACTGGGCCTCCGTCTGCACCATGCCCGACCGCTGCTGCCGCACACGCTGGATGCTCTTCGGGATGTCGATGTCACAGTCCAGGCCTTGTCACGTGAACACACACACACACGCATGCACGCACGCGTGTCCACACATTCATACACGCACGCATGAACACACATACACACACATACGTGTACACGCACCCACCCACACACACACACATGTACACACACACACACACAAACACACACACACACACGGGTCAAAGTAGTGTCATGACATTACCAGTGTTGCCAAAATGATTGAAACTAAAGAGTGACCTTTCACTCTCCTCGATCTCCCTCATAAACCCTGTCACTCCTAGGACTCACCACAGGTCCAAGGGCAAGCAGAGTTTAGCAGCAGGTTGGCAGATTTGCTGCTAATCCTGATTCAGGGCATTGCATACGATTAAGACACGGTTTCTATGGGGGACCAGACCACCACCGTCTCTACGGTAACCAAGCACTCATGTACCTACGGCGACCATCACAGTTAAAAGAGCAGCGCGTTAGGCTCCGCCCACCTTGGCGGTTGATGACATCGATGAGAATGTCGATGACGATGATGGTTCCCGTTCGCCCGATGCCCGCGCTGCCGACACAAGAACCATATATTATAAATAATAATAATTATTATTATTAGCACGATTATATTATTAACATGCATTCTATAGATTACAGAACACATGGAACCAAATACTATATATACCACATGTTATATATATTATAGATCAGACAGAGGCCACAGATACAGATATACGCTCAGAACAGGAAGGACTGAGATTTATTGTAGGAAAAAAGCTAAAAAACAACCATATGACAAACTATTAATCCAACATCAGATAGTATTCTTATAAACACTGGTTGCGTACTGAAGTCAGATACTATTGGTATTGGTATTGGTATTGGTATAGGTAATGTGTACTGGTGGTGACCAAAATTAGAATGTGTTGGAAAGGTCTCATATCTGGTGATAGAGTGACAGTAGAAGTCATTTAGTGTTTTAGTTGTGATTTAAGTGTTTTTCAACCTATGGTATGCGTTCCACTGGTGGTATGCGACGGTACTGCAGGTGGCACATGGGATTATATTCACATTTAAAATAATATAAAAAAATATGTGAAAAAAAAATATTATAGTGTTCAGTAAATATAGTATTATGGCTTGTCATTATAAAAATATCTTTGTGTATTCCATCATCTTTTCCATTTAAATGTTTTCCAAATATGGTTTATGTTCATTTGTGTTTGCTAAATAAACACACTGTTAGCATAAGCAGTATTGCTGACCTTTTCTTTCAACTGTTTCCCACTGGCCATGGCCTTCTTGCAATAATAGTTGTGTATAAACAGGGCGCTGGCTCTCTTTACTCAGCCGTGTGTATTTATCTCTTAGTTATCATTTGCATAGGAGATGATCCGCAAGAGGTATTGAAGACCATTTAATGGTACAGCTAAAGTCAAAGGTTTGGAACCACTGATTTAAATGATTTAACTACACCACATGGATAGTCATATGCACAGTCACCAAGACTGTCACACAAGACCTGTGACTCATGATAACTCAGAAAGATGAAGTCATTGTGTCGAGTGAGCATGACTCAATAAAAAAATCCATGAGGACATGTGACACAGCAAATGTGTGTTTGTGTGTGTGTGTGTGTGTGTGTGTGTGTGTGTGTGAGTGCGCGTGTGTTTGTTGTGTATTTGTGTGAGAGAGAATTATGTAAATTATCATTGAATTTGACAACAAAGGATGTAATTGTTACTTATTTCTGTATTCCAAAACAGTATAACTGCAACGCACACTAGTGGAGAGTGGGTTGAACTCAAGACCACAATATGTTCTAACCTTGAGCTCTGAATCAATGCTTTTGCTTGTATCGGAATCCCACTCCTGGGGTCCATAAAGTCTCTTACCGATCTTATGTTATCTGTTGAATGAATACAGTAGTAGAGGACCAAAGTCATCTCCATCGTCTCCCTGACGTAGGGGCTCCGTCACAGTTACAGGGAGTGGGTGGGTGTGTGGTTTGTGTACACCAGGTATGTATTTATCAGGAGTAAAATCCAGCAAACCCAGGACCCATCGAAACGATAACAATTCACCATGAGGACAGTGTGTTGCTCAACGGTTTCTATTCTGCCTGTGGATTGTCCAACAAGGAAAACTGTTTCCTTGTTCCTGGTTTGACCTGCAGTGGAAAAAGTTGTGTAACCAACTGTATTGTTTATACCCGTATCTGTATGTGTGTGTGTGTGTGTGTGTGTGTGTGTGTGTGTGTGTGTGTGTATCGTGTTATAGTTCAAATTCTTCAACACCTTCAGTGACCTACTATGTATAACTGAGGGTATTGTTCTAGGCTTTATACGTGTGTGTGTATATGTGTATGTGTGTGTGTGCGTGCGTGCGTGCGTGCGTCTGTGTGTGTGTGTGCGTGTGTGCATGCATCTGTCCGTGTGTCTGTCTGTGTGTGTGTGTGTGTGTGTGTGTGTGTGTGTGTGTGTGTGTGTGTGTGTGTGTGTGTGTGTGCATGCATCTGTCCGTGTGTATGTGTGTGTGTGTGTGTGTGTGTGTGTGTGTGTGCATGCGTCTCTCCGTGTGTGTGTGTGTGTGTGTGTGTGTGTGTGTGTGTGTGTGTGTGCATGCGTCTCTCCGTGTGTGTGTGTGTGTGTGCGTCTGTCCATGTGTGTGTGTGTGTGTGTGTGTGCATGCATCTAACCGTGTGTCTGTGTGTGTGTGTGTATGCGTCTGTCCGTGTGTGTGTGTGTGTGTGTGTGTCTGTCAGCACGTGTGTACCTGCAGTGGACCACTATGGGCCCGGTGTCTGGAATGGTAGTCTGGGTGTGGTTGACCTGCTCCAGGAAGCTGAGCACCCCACCGGGCTCGTTGGGGACGCCGTGGTCGGGCCAGCTCAGGTACTGGAAGTGCCAGATGTACCTCACTCGCTCCCTCTGCAGGACGCACACACACATCGCAGCTCAGAATAACGAGCCGCAAATTACAGTTTGCCACGAGCGATTCTTTTAGGATTTATCGGAGTAGAATGAAATTATGTCTTCAAAGATGTCATTTTAACAATGCTGCGTTTAACACATTTATCACATCTTATCACTGATGTAATCCCCAAAGCACGGATAAACAGTTATGCAAATTACAGCTGGGAGAGTTTGGCTGAAGCCCTGCTGGCAGATCTGATTACATTCATAAAGGCCCTCTACACACACACACACACACACACACTGTCATTACACAGGCACTCAGCAGGGGCCGTGTGTCTGTGTGTGTGTGTGTGTGTGTGTGTGTGTGTGTGTGTGTGTGTGTGTGTGTGTGTGTGTGTGTGTGTGTGTGTGTGTGTGTGTGTGTGTGTGTGTGTGTGTGTGTGTGAGAGAGAGATAATCTGCCAAGTGTTGCAGGATCAGCATCTGATTGAGTCTCCCCCTCCTTCCTCATCTCCTCCCTCATCCTTATCCTCCTTCCCTTCTCCTCCACCACCACCACCTCCTCCTTCTCCTCCCTCTCAACACCATCACCAACATCCTACCCCCTCCTTCTCCTCCCTCCCCCCTCCTCACCCGGTCCGGCTATGTAACCTCCAGCTCTCGGAGGATGTAGTCTTGGACCTGTCTCTCCTCCTCCCTCTCTTCTCCATCCTCGCTCCCCCCTCCTTCCCCCTCCTCACCCCTCCCTACCTATTACCTCACCCCTTCCCTCTCCCTCTCCTCCCTCCCCCCTCCTCACCCGGTCCAGCCTTGTCTCTCTTCCTCCCTCCCTCCTCCATCCTCCTCACCCCTCCCTCTCCTCCCTCCCCCCTC
>JACYXH010000471.1:227500-375000 GCA_026745465.1 Lota lota | reverse complement strand
TCCCGGCTTGCTCTGGCTCTCCCTCACCAGGAAGCTCCCCACGCGGCCCTTCTCCAGGAGCAGCTTCTCCGCGTCGCGACCCGACAGGTGGCCATGGTACCACCTGGGGGAGGGGGGGGGGGGGAGGGGGAGGGGGGGGAGGTAGGGAGAGAGAGAGGGAGGGAGGGAGAGAGAGGGGGAAGGTGGTAGGGAGAGAGAGAGGGAGGGAGGTTGGAAGAAGCAGGGGAGGGAGGTAGGGAGAGAGAGAGAGAGAGAGAGAGAGAGAGAGAGAGAGAGAGGGAGAGAGAGGGGGAAGGAGGTAGGGAGAGAGAGGGAGGGAGGTTGGAAGAAACGGGGAGGGAGGGAGGGAGAGAGAGAGAGAGAGAGAGAGGAGAGTGTAAGAAAGGAGGAGATAGAAGGGCCAGAGGGAGGCGGGGAGAGAGGCACAGAGATAGAGGGGGTGAGAGGTGGGGAGGGGGAGAGAAAGAGGTAGAGTGAGAGACGGGGTGAGGAACAGAGAGGTGGGAATTTAATTGAAGTAAGTAATTGACTAAAACACACATGGTTACAACTGTGGAAAGACCTGAAACAAACAAAGACAAATGACTCTGGGTGACATCAGCCCAAGAATTAACTATGTTGATACAAATATGTAAATTCAGTTTCAACGCAAAATGTAATTACCTTTTTCAAATAATTAATTTAGAAACTGATCCAACTAGACACAGCACAGTGGAACTGATGAAATTAAATGAAATTCAAAACACAATCAATTATGAAAGGGCCTTTTCTTGCATGTTTAATTTAATTTATGCAAAAAACATTGTCCAAAAGAAACATTGGATCTTAAAAAAAAATTACTTTCAGTTTGACAAGAGACTTTAGTTGTCATGTTTTACCAATGCAACATTACAATGATGTATTCTACTGTGTGTGTGTGTGTGTGTGTGTGTGTGTGTGTGTGTGTATGATTGTATGCAAGTAAGTAAGTAAGTAAGTAAGTAAGTAAGTAAGTAAGTAAGTATGTATGTATGTATGTACAATTGTATGTATGTAGGTGTAATATATATATATATATATATATATATATATATATATATAGGTGTTTGCCATGCATGTTAGTCTCCCTTTCCAAAGGTGTGTGTGTAGCTGTGTGTGTTACGTGTGCACGGTGCCAGTCTCCCTGTTCCAGCTGTGCGTGTAGGTGTGTGTGATGTGTGTGACAGCCTGTGTACACATTCTGTCGTTAGCGGGAGGATGTTTGCATTTTGGCACAAACACGAAGCCTCCCCCACGAAGAGCCCTGGAAAGAGTGTTGGTCTGTACGTGTTTATATGTGCTGGGGCTGGATCAGCATGTATGGGTGTGTTTTAATGCAGCGCACATTCATGTGGTGGCCTGGTGGGAGGAGTGCGTGTGTGTTTGTATTGTGTGTGTGTGTGTGTTTGTATTGTGTGTATGTGTGTGTTTGTATTGTGTGTATGTGTGTATGTGTGTGTTTGTGTGTGTGTGTGTGTTTGTATTGTGTGTGTATGTGTGTGTTTGTATTGTGTGTATGTGTGTATGTGTGTGTTTGTGTGTGTGTGTGTGTTTGAACCTCCCCATTTGTGGTAAAAGAGCACCATAAACCATTGTCTAGTGGTCCCTTGTGTAGTGTGCCTGAAGCCGTTAGCGAGACAAAATGCACAGTGTTCAGATGGTAACTCGTTCCTCTCCCCTCTCTACTAGCTTAGTAGGCTAACCCTTGAGGCTAATCTGAACATATCTGCTGTTTATTAGCCAATGCTACGACTAAGATGTGTGTGTGTGTGTGTGTCTATGTTTGTGTGTGTGTGTGTCTATATGTTTGTGTGTGTGAGTGTGTCTATATGTTTTTGTGTGTGTATGTGTGTATATAAGTGTGTCGATGTGTGTATGTCTTACTACACGAGTGCTGTCTCTGTGTGTGTGTGTGTGTGTGTGTGTGTGTGTATGTGTGTATAAGTGCGTAGACGCGTGTCTCTGTGAGGGCCATCTCTGTGTGTGTATACGCGTCCCTGCTTTGCGGGGCCCCCGGCTCTCCCCCTACCTCTCCGTGGTGGGGTCCTTGCAGTTGAGGGGGTACTTGAGCTGGATGACGTGGCCGTTTCTCTCGCGCAGCAGGTCCTGCTGCTCTGTGTAGTACTGCACCAGCTCCGCCAGCGTGGCAAACTTCTCTCCGCCGTACAGGTCGTAGTAGTCCCCCGAGTTCTGGATCTTGATGTGGGTGACCTCGTCGTCTCGCCTGGTACGGTGTGTGTGTGTGTGTGTGGGGGGGGGGGGGGGGGGGGGGGATGGGGGGGGGGGGGGTCAAGGGTTAGAGTTGAGCTATTGGGATTTTAGGGAATAGACTTTAGATTACATAACGGATGCCGTGGGGAAATTGTTTCTGTTACAATTGTGCTCTGCTCAAGATGTACTGTCTAACACCTCCTGCTCCTTCATGATCTGTCTCTGTACTGTCCAACCCCTACCTGATGCTTTATGACCTGTCTCTGTACTGTCTAACACCTCCTGCTCCTTAATGACCTGTCTCTGTACTGTCCAACCCCTACCTGCTCCTTAATGACCTGTCTCTGTACTGTCCAACCCCTACCTGCTCCTTAATGGTCTGTCTCTGTACTGTCCAACCCCTACCTGCTCCTTAATGACCTGTCTCTGTACTGTCCAACCCCTACCTGATGCTTCATGACCTGTCTCTGTACTGTCTAACCCCTACCTGCCTCACACATACTGCATCTGAATATATTGCAAGTCTCTTTGGATAAAAGCGTCTGCTGAATGATTAAATGTTTCATGCAACATTCATGCACACATACGCTTTTAAGACATGCATGCTATGGAGCAGATAACAAAGTCTGCATTTGCAGACTTTTTTTTGGTTTCCTGCAAACACACCCGACCCAAATCCACGGAACGAGGAAGTTACTGTACGACAAACTGTTGACTGTTGCCTCAGAAAAGTGCAGATGTTTGTGGAAAAAAAAACGCTTGTACAGACTTGTATCAACCATCTGTTGCTGTCGCTGTATGAGAGCATGCTGTGGCTGCAATAGAAATAGCCATTGCTTCTCCTTTGATCCCTGGAGCGATCCTGCAGTCCTATCTGGTTGCTTTCAGAAACCTTACATGCAGCACTTACACATTTTATTTGCTGCAACCAAAATTGATTGCACGCTTTGAATGTTCTCAACCTCACTTATCACTGGGGATAAAAGCGTCTGCTAAGGGAGATAATGTTATTACAATAGACCACTTCATCACATATGCCTGGAGAGGGAAAGACAGCAACAGTGACATACCGAGAGAGAGGAAGAGAGAGACAGAGATAAAGACAGAGACAGAGAGATAAATACAGAGACAGAGAGACAGAGAGACAGAGAGAAACCGAGAAAGAGAAAGGGAGAGGCATAGAGTGATACAGACAGAGCGAGAGAGAGACAGATGGAGAAAGAAAGACAGACAAAGGCAGAAACAGATAGACTGAGAGACAGAGAGCGACATATAAACACACACACACACAAAGGGAAAGAGAGAAACAGAGAGAGACAGAGCCAGAGAGAGCGAGAGACAGAGAGAGACCGTCAGACAGACAGACAGAGAGCGAGAGACAAGAGGTGGTGTTGAACACAGCTGTGCTCGTGTATCAAAGTCTAAAGCTGTTCTGATTCAAGAACGACCTGCAGGCTAAACCAGTTTAAAGCACTCTAAACCAGACCAGGTTCAATCTATTATTAACCGGAGGGGGCGACAACAAAAAAATGCACATTTGAATTTTGCCCAGGGGTGCTGCTGTGGGTGCGCTCCAAACATGGCACACACACACACACACACACACACACACACACACACACACACACACTCACACACACTAGTTCAGCAGCAGAACAATATGCTTTTATACTTTTGGGCCCAACTCCAGTTTGAGAACTGATGGGCCTCTTAAGAGCTTTGGCAAGGACACACACACACACACACACACACACACACACACACACACACACACACACACACACACACACACACACACACACAGGCGTAGCACTGAGAATCCATCTAATATTTGGTAATGTAACTTAAATGTAACTTAAATCACATTAATATATTATGTTACATATAGTCTCCATAATATATGATGGTGGTGTGTTTTTATGATGGGTTTTTATGACATTTTATTTAATGTGAGAGACTATAGTTGACTTTATTGTGGGACCTGTTTTGGCCTCCAGAGAGGCAGGTTGCAGGGTCATTCTTACCCAAGCAGAGCTCTCCCAAATCGGGTGTCAATCAGCTCTTCGGGCATACACATCCAGACGGCAGTCCCCCAATCCATTATCATCAATCAATCAGTTTTCTCTCTATCCCTCCCCACTTTCCCCTCGTTTATCCTTCTCTCTCTCCCTCTGTATCTCCCTCTCTCTCCATCGCGTCTCTCACTCTATCACTCTCTCTCTCTCTCTCTCTCTCTCTCTCTCTCTCTCTCTCTCTCTCTCTCTCTCTCTCTCTCTCTCTCTCTCTCTCTCTCACCCACGGGGGACATTTAGCTCTCTCGCCCAACATGGAGCCATTATGTTCTACTCTGGCCCGTAGCGTGGAGCTCCAGAGTCCAGGCGATCGCCACTCCAGCTCCATGGACCTCAAACCTTCCAGGCCATGTTCCGTTCCCCAGCCCTGAACATTGAGCCGGCCAGAAAGTTGTACATGCGTACATAATAAGTACAGGAACAAAGCAACACTACAGCTCACGGAGGGAGCAGGGGGGTTTAGTGGCTAGGGTGGTGGACTTCCAGCCCAAAGGTTGTGTGTTTGATCCCCAATGTCCGCGGTCTATCTGTAGGCCTCCTAGAGCGGGCTGCCAGAACCCCTAGCTGCTCCTCCACCTCGACACTCATCTAGGAGGAGCCTGGGATCGTGCCAGCAGCGCTCCAGGTTGCGAGACGACCTGCTCTACCTCCTGAGCCCCTGCCGCCCTGCGTGTGCGCCTGAGTTCACTGTTCAGCATCGGCTGAAGCACTAACTAGTGATGGCAGTAGCTGTGACGCAGGGCTGTGTTGATGAAGCTCTGACTCTCTCCCCCACGTGGGGGGTGGAGGGGTCTTACCTGACGGAGAGGGTGAAGTCACCAGGGTTGCTCTTGCTGGGCCGGGCCAGGAAACTCCCGTGGACGCCCCGGGTCAGCAGCATCTGCTCGGCCTCGATGCCGGTGATGTTTGGATGGAACCACCTGGCACATAGATGAGAGAAACCATTAATAAGTGGGTTTATTAATTTTTCCTTTGTGACGCTGGAATGTGAGAGCCTGGAGGGAAAACCTTAACAGTTTGCGCCAATCACAAGTCAGGGTATGGGTTGGGCTGCGATTGGGCGGATTGGTCTTGACACGAGTCTAAGGGCGGAACGGGCATCTAGATGGACCAATGGCTGGCTGTAAACACGAATCCGATGACAACAGAAGGCAGGGAGCTAAGCTGGTTACATCTTTTGGTCAGACTAAGCCGGGGCTAAACCACCAATAATTGCTAATGATGATGTTAATATGCAATTTCATGACATTTCAAACAAATAACACCTAAATTATAGCTCTTGAATCTTACCTATAGCACCTTGAAGACCTTGTCACACGAGAGGAATTATATTGAACTGGATAACACACTTAAAGAGGAAGTGATGCTCAAACAACCAAAACTACAATTTCCACACATTGTATCGGTTCCAGCCACATCGACATCCAAGGGGTCATAACGAACACCAAGTGATTTTACTGGGGAGCGTAGTGTTACTTGAAGCCTAATGGCGTAGAAGCCTAATGCTTTGAATCTGCAATTATATGCTTTCCAAGTCCCCAGCAGATAAACATTAACGAACACTAACGTTTCTATGGTAATGAGGAAGGACGACACAGGGCACGGAGAGTGGTCCTTCTCAAATGTCTTACTGGAAATTAAGTCTGCAATCTCTGCAGTCTACCTGTAGACTGCAGAGATTGCCCTAAACCTGCCCTAAACCTGCTCATCAATGGGATGTAGCTCAATTCAATGTACGTATCTTTGAATGAAAGCACCTCTAATTGTAAAACCTCAAATTGATGTTTTTCTGGAAGATGTTTGTCAGGTAACTTGGACAACGCATTCACAATTACAAACAAACCAAAAAGCTGTTAGATTGTACCATTAACGCAACAATCCGATTTTGACTGTTCCTTCGTGCCAACGGCTTAGAGAGCTGGTGAGTCTGGTGACTCGGCTGAGAAAGCTAGCCTGGCAATGCTAATGTTAGTCGCGGTTGAGCTTGTCGCCACTAATTTCAGCTTAGCCAGTATTGTATTGTTGAACACCCAATGGCAGTTTTCGATCATGTAGCCCTCCCTTTCGGGGGGGAAAAAACCCAAACCCCCCAAAAAGTGACACATGTCACACCTGTTGCAGACTGACAACCAGAGTGGCCCATTTCACAGGAAGGAAAATAGCTAGTTCCCTTTTTGTGCATTATGCAAAATTAATCACAGACATTAGGGCAGGGGACAAAGTTGCTCCTTGCTCAGTCAAGAAACCATGGCGTTTTCTTGTCAATCCGCCGTCATACTACAGAGCCAAGGGACTGGGGACAGAACCTCAGCACTCAGTAGGCGACGGCCCAAACACGTTGGTACTACCGACGGCCGAATCCGGACCAAGGGTTCGGTACCGAAGCTCAGTTCTTGAAGGGAAACGACAGCTCACACTACAAACATGCTAGCTTAGTTAGCCGCACGCCAACCACCGCCAAGAACACTTGTGTCAACTACGTTCATGTGCAACACAAACCGGTTTCATAGAAAGGAACCGAGAGAGCGTGACCGGGCCTCTAGAGCTGAGCACGGAGGCCCGTCTGGCAGCTGGATGGGATCTGGAGCTGACGGTGAACTGAGGATCATTGGGTTAAACCTCCGTAACTACCGCAAGCCCCGGCCGCATAATCCACTCACCCATGAGCCAGCCTGGGCCTCATCAGCCTGCAACATGGGTGTGAAATTTAAATTGCGTGTGTGTGTGTGTGTGTGTGTGTGTGTGTGTGTGTGTGTGTGTGTGTGTGTGTGTGTGTGTGTGTGTATGGTTGGAAGCGTTGAGGCATGTTTTCTAAAAATAAGATTTTTAATACAGTACTACATTTACCGTGAAAATAATAGGCAAAATGTAAATAAGTCCCCTTTTTTAATTTCTGAAATATGAGATATTTTGTTCATATATGGACTGCCACACTTCCAGTCAAGTTACGCTAGCTAGCAACAATAATTAGCTTGCAACACTCCCTAGCTAGCAAAATATCCTAGTTGGTGAAACTCGCTAGCTAGCGACACTCCTTGGCTAATGAATGTGAGCACTCCCCCATGCAGCACTCCGTAGCTAGCAACACTACCTAGCTAGCGGTAACCCCTAGCTAGCCATGCTGAGCTCTCCACCTAGCAACACTCCCTAGCTAGCAATACTGAGCACAGCTCCACCTAGCACTAGCCCTGATCAGGGATTAGCCGTTTGAGCCTTAAATGGGGTGGAAAAGGACTTTAATATTTATGTGTCAGTAAGCACTGGACACCAGATTAGCTGCTTTCACTGCTGGGTATTTGCTCATCCGGTGGATAAACCAGACTGACAAATTGTGACAACCTCCCGACACACGCCAACACTACGACGACGAGAAGATTAATATTAGAGCTGGCTAGGGGAGAGGTCAGCGCTGGGCAATTTAATCAAAAATACAATTTCTAGACATTTTCACCAAGATTTGTATTTAGTCTTAAAACAGTAGGGTCATTCTACGAAACGGGTGCTATTTGGGGCCGCAACGTTTCATGAGGGGCACAAGGCACAAACGATGTGCCAAAGTGTGTTTCCAAAGCTTAAAGCCATTAATTCAAGTGTTCTTGTTCACATGATATATGAGAATATACTATTCTTAAAGAGTAACATACTATTTTTAATCCTCTTTCCAACCCATTTTTTGTGTTATCTGTGTTAACCATATGCCAGTTAAAGTTACATGTTTACTTCTTTTTTTTAATTTCTGCAGTAGACACCCATGTTCAGTATGTGTTGATATGTTTAGTGTACATTGGCACATATGTCACAAGAGTTGTTGCCATGGAAAACAGATGTTTACATGGCCACAGCAGGTGAATAGCAAACATATAAAATAATAAACGATAAACTTAGTATTTATATCATAGGATGCCCTGCTATTTCTCAATAGGACTACAGCAAGACGGACATACATGTTCTGAACATTTGACTTTACTCTCTCTTTCTAACAATGTGTTCATCTTAATATTTAGATACATTAGGAAACATAAATCATGTCAAACCTGTCATTGATCGACACGTTCCATAACGGTCTTAACTAAGTCAATAAGCCAATAAGATTTTTTATATTCATAACATAAGCCAAAAGCAGGATTCACCTGCCTGGACCTTAACCAGAATACCACATGGACCACAAGGCTTTTATGATAACCAACACATGTAC
Source organism: Lota lota (assembly GCA_026745465.1). Taxonomy (NCBI): domain Eukaryota; kingdom Metazoa; phylum Chordata; class Actinopteri; order Gadiformes; family Lotidae; genus Lota; species Lota lota. Next base: position 366,504 of record JACYXH010000471.1, on the reverse strand, counting down.
TTTAGGCTTGGCTTAACCAGTGCTAGGTTATGGCAAAAACACAAAAGCATTAGGCTAGGCTAAACAAGTGCAACACTAGGCTATACCAGTGCTTGGTTATTATAAAAACCTACCCTACATGCAACAAATATCTGCACTACCAGATGGTGGTATCGCAAAGCGCGCACACACACACACATACACCCAACAGGAAGTGGTGGTGGACAAGTGGGGCTGACTGTAAGCTAAACCTAACCCTATTTCCTAGATAGTAATGCTTACTATTTCCTTTACAACAAAAATAAACAATCCTCGACAGTTGCTAACCTATAAAACCAGCTGCCCCCCCCCCCCCCCCACACACTCACACACCTATCTAGATAGATAGATATATACATACAGATACACATATACATATATACATATATTTCTCTCTCTGAGCGAAAGAGCTAGGAAGACAGAGATAGATGGAGAGAGTGAGAGAATATGAGAGAGAGAAAGACTGAAATTGGAAGAGAGAGATGGGGGAAGAGAGAGAGCGTGAACACAAGAGAGAGGCAAGGTGTATGTAAGTGTAATAAAAACTGTAGACAAGTTGGTAGAGACAGGGGAGAGGGAGTGAGAGAGTTAGGCATACAGCAGGTTGGGGGAGGGAGAATGAGGCCGAGCAAGGGGCTTTAATCTGGCTTTAATCTCTCTCTCTCTCTCTCTCTCTCTCTCTCTCTCTCTCTCTCTCTCTCTCTCTCTCTCTCTCTCTCTCTCTCGCTCTCTCAGCTGTGTGGAGCTTTATGCAGATTACTGCACATAATACTACACTGTTGTGTAGTTACACTGGCTACCAGTTAGCCCCAGTCATGCCACGCTAACCCCACCCCCCATCTCGCCAATTTAGCAACATGCTATTAAGTCATTAGTGGTGGCTGTGCCGCTGCAGAAAAACCGCTTGCTGGATTTCCCAGCTGTCAGTGGTGCGGAAAATGATGACAGACAAGTTAGCTTAGTGCTAGTCTATCCACTCTCAGAGACCTCTTAATGGCCTGGTACTCCCAGGTCATTGGTACAACTCAATTATTGACATTTATTCAGAATCAAACCTACAACAGATATCACTGACCTCTTGGACTAACCCTACTCTTGCATGTTGCACAATCTGTGTGTGTGTGTGTGTGTGTGTGTGTGTGTGTGTGTGTGTGTGTGTGTGTGTATAAATACACATGCGTGTGTGTCTTGTTTGTGTAGTGCAAGTGTTTGTGCGTGTGTCTATGTCGAGTGTGTGTGTGTGTGTGTGTGTGTGTATGTGTGTGTGTGTGTGTGTGTGTGTGTGTGTGTGTTTGTTTGCTCTTTTCCTCCCTGTGTGCCGCATAGTTTAATGATTAGCTTCAGTGTCTACACCCGTCTCCGGCTCAGCCAGGGAGGGCTATGGAAACAGGCCCTCTCTGAAGACCTTGCTGTATCATGTAGCATGCTAACCACCTGTATCCTTTAGCATGCTAACCACCTGCAGCCTGTAGCATGCTAACCCCTAGTAGTATCTAGCATGCTAACCACTTGAAGCCTTTAGAATGTTAACCCCCAGTAGCAGCTAGTATGCTAACCACTTGTAGCCTGTAGCATGCTAACCACCTGTAGCTTGAAGCATGGTAACCATGGTAAACACCAGCAGCCTGTAGCATGGTAACCAACCACCAGTAGCAGAAGGCCATGCGCTTCATCATGGTCTGTAATTTAGTCTGGTTTGGCGGCCCAGTCCGCCCCCAGGGCAGAACCAACTGTTGCATACTCCAGGACAGACTAGGGTCTGGTTGGTACAGGGCGCATGCAGCTACTCACTTGGTCGATCTATGAATGAATGTGACAGGAATGCATTGTTGATTTGCATGTGGTGACACATTGAGCAACATGTTTGAGGATAAAGGTACATTACATAACAGGAACTGACTTATGCCAGTATTTTGTCAATTAGCAGATGTCTTTGTCCAAAACAACTCACAGGGAGTTGTTTTAGATACATGTGATTAGGGAACTGGGAGGAGCAGGCTAGGGATGCCTGAGGGTAGACTGTGGACGGCGGAGTTTGAACCCAGAACCTTTCAGCTGGGAGTCAAACACCATAACCACTGGGCTACCCTGCCCTGGCCCAATTCTTTACCACACATGCTCCATGATATCCTGCAGCTTGACGTTTCCTGTGTCTACACTTTCCCAGTGCAGACCTTCTGCATGTGGATGCAGCGCTTGGTCTGAGCTGCTGGTTGCACCACATCCAGTAATGATATGTCCACCCCTTTTATAGACCTACAGCCTCCTGTCTCACCTCCCCTCCACCCCTCCCCCACCCCTCTCAGCCTAGCTATCAGCAACCCGCCACCCCTCCTCCACCCTCACCACTCAGCACATCTCTAGTGCAGCTGAGTGACTCAGGACGTTCCAGGAATAGGACTCTCTCTCTCTCCAGGACAACCTCCAGCCTCCACAGCTCAGCCAATCACAGCCAGGGCAGAGAGACACAGAGAGAGGGGGGAGAGAGAGGGGAGAGAACCATAGCGAGTGGAAGAGTGGACAAAAAGAGAGAGAAAGATAGGTCGATAGGTTGATAGATAGAGGGAACCCAGAAAGGGAGGGGGAGAGATAGACAGAGAGAGAGAATCAGGGATAGGAAGAGAGTGGGGGGAAGTAAAGAAATAAATAGCTGAAGAGATAAAAAGAGAAGGATAAAGAGCGAGAGGGAAAGGCATCGAGAGCTTTCAAAAGAGAGATATTAGAGATAGATAAAGAGATAAATAGACAAAAAGAAGAGATAAAGAGAGATGAAGAGAGAGGGAGAAAGAGCCGTCCAGGTCAATCTCAAACATTCACGTTTCCTCCCCCAGTGTGAGGCATAAACACCCAACCCCTTCAAGAGAAGCTCCAGATGTTCAAAGCAGAAACAGCTGGGCGCGTCCAGAGGTGAGCCTGGCGTCGCCATAGCAGCGGACAGTCGGCCGCTCGCAAGCCTCTGTCCTCGACCTGCACCACCCAACCGCACCGCCCGACCGCTCCGCCCGACCAGCCAAACAAACACAACAAGACAGCCAACAGATCCATGCCTTTACATAACCGGTGGCAGTAGGGGGGGGGGGGGGGGGGGGGGGGGGGGGGGGGGGGCGGGGGTGGGGGTTCGATACAGCCGAGGGTCAGGGCTATTTAAAGAGCGCGCCGACCCAACACGTTGACATAAGAGCGGTATACTTAGCACGGGCAACGCCGCGGCAGACGCTATACTGGGCAGAGCTATACCAGGCACAGACAGGCCCAGGAGGGAGGATTTAGCCAGTGCTGCAGGTATTTATAGCCTAGCCGAGCCCTGCACGTGGGGGGCATGCCAGCCAGCCACCCACCTGACCCCCCCCCCCCCCCCCCCCCCCCCCCCCCCCCCCCCCCCCCAACTGTTTGGATGCTCCAGAATGACGCCGCCGGGGGACTGGAACAAAATGGAGTTCAGGGGGGCGCTAGGTCGCGCGCCAAATGATTGTTCGAAGGATTGTGTTTTCTAACCGACGAGGGAAGAAAAATTAACTGAAGGGCTGGAAAACAGCCCGCAGTTGGTCTGATTTTACTTTGCATAATTCCTTTCACCGCCAATATGGAAATATAAGTTAAGTTATAAGAAACAAGAAATAAGTTGTTCACCTTGTTGAAAAACGGTTTTAATTGAAATTATATCCGCCTGCTTTGTAATGCTCTACACAAAACGGTTTTTCTTATCAGAGAACTGAAATGCTGATTCAGGCTCTGTGTTGGCCGATATGCTCGGGTGCATGCCAACTTTCTGAGTGAATAAACAGCTTCTAGTGCAGGCTGTGCACCGTTTACAGAACAAAGCCTCCTTTTACCCAGGAAGCCTTGATTGGGTAACAGATTGCAAAGTGCCTTAACTCTATTAAGCTGTAACTCTAGCGTTCATTAATGCTCATTCTGGTTTGCCGTGAAGTCATCTAGCAGCAGAATTGCATTAAAAATGTTTTACGCTTTAAGTCAGAAATGCAGCGGAGTGAGACTCTGCTGGTTGGGTAAATTCAGGAGTTTATCTAAAAGTGTCATTTGTGAACAGTTATCTCAGAACTCATATAACTTATTTATTATGAAATGCTTCTCTTTTTTTTTACTTTAAATAAATAATACCCTGATATTATCTCCAGAATTTAGAAGTCTGTATGTAAGATGTAGCACATCAATCTGATTCAAAAACACGAACCCCTTTACATGAGTAGCATAAAACAGTTTAGGAATCCAAATTCAGTTGAAAAGTGGGTCCCCGTTTACAGTGCATTGCATCTTATGTAAAAGTACAGAACAATGACAAAAATATACCATGATTCAATGGACAAGGTCACGCAAAAACCTGAGTAGACCAAGACCTATTATTATTGCTATTATTAAAGGGGGAACTTCATCTCCGTGAGTCATATATTCCCCGTTGGGGATAAACCACCGATGACAACAAAGATGGTAGCTATGTCACCTGCCTTCATAGACGCCACAGTGACTGCTTAGACCCATTGCAGATTAAAGGAAACAGGGGAACTGCTGGTTTTCTGGATCAGAAGCACTATAACGTTTACATTTGTCAACCGATCTCAAGTTGAAATTCAATTATAAATATTCCTATTAAATCATATTATATATATATATATATGTATCGTAAAATATATATTTATTTGTTTATCTCCTAACATAGATCATAAACCCTTCAATTAAAATAAGTAACTGAAATCTGTAGAGAATTGTAAACGTTAAAGTGCATTTTCTCAAGAAGAAAAATGCAGCTCACTGTACACTTGTATTTTTACACAGGCCAGTCTTTGCCTCTCCAATGTGGCGTACAAATTGACGTACGATCCAAAGACCAATGCGTTGTCTTTGTATATATGTCTATGCCTGCTTTTCCCGCCCACTTCCTGTTCACCCCAACATCTGACCCATACAAGCCATACACCCTGTGATTCACCAAATCAGTTTCATTTACCTCTGCGCTATTTAAGGTCATACTCTTTCTCTATTGTCACTGTGTCACTTGGGGAACTTTTTATAACACAACGTTTCCATACTTTGAGTTAAAGTAGCGTCTATCGCCAACGCTTTTAACACCCTTCACACTTAAAAGACCATTCATTTCTTTGTTTCTAACCTTGAACGCTTACAATACCATTTATTTCAGACCGCTAACTATTCAAATTGAATATATTTCTGACTTCCAACCCTTGTCTTTATGACAAGTGTTGGCAGTCAGCCTTACAGCCTCCTCTGTACTATAAAACGTGTTGGGATTACCACTGGGTTTCCTTTTTAAATACATTTTCACATGTCTTTGTCTCTGTTATTGTTGCCACTGCCTTTGGACGGGTTTATGGTCCCAGGTGGAGATCTGGAGGAGGAATAGCATTTCCTGGACCGAGTACATCTTCAGCTTCATTTGTGTTCCTACTGGTACACAAGGAGAGGTGTGGTGACCGTACTCCGTGTTTCTGAAGGGGAAAGTATTTGTAAAATGGGATTTGGCAACTGATAGCCTTTCAGCAATGGGTCAGGAGTGAGTTGTTTGATTGTAACTTGTTTTTAGCAGTGTTTTCAGATGAATAACCTTTCGGGGACTGGATGATGTAACATAACATTGACTCTTCTTTAGTGCATGACCTTAACAGTAAGGCACCAGACATGGTGGTGTGGAAACCTCTAGCCTTTCGGCCACGGATCAGTCATCTAAACACAGCTACTTAAGAGTGTGTGTTCAAGTGCATTCAGACAATGCGAGGACATTTGGCGCTGAGCTGGGGGACTAAAACGCGTCACCCTTCACCTGGTGGCTCCTTGTCATAACATTAAAAAACAATATATGAAATGGAAACAAGAAGGGCCAGACGAACGAGTCCTGAGCCCCCGAACAAACGGTTGTCTCCGAGCATTCCTGGAAACGCTGGCCGTGCTACTATCTTCCTCTCCCACATGGGGCCGGCTTCCTGTCCGCTTATCCAGCCGACCTGACTCACCGTCTCCCCGGCATGTCGGTCAAACCACTTTCAGTATCAGACGACGTCTCCGTAAACACAGGAGGAAGAGCTCAGCCCCCACACCCACACGCCCCCCCCCCCCCCCCCCCCCCCCGTACCCCTTTAAAGCTAGCTGAAAGCTAAAGTCTATTTTACAAAGCGGTGCTGCTAGCTTGTGCAAGACCAAGCAACGCCAGGCAGCGTCACGTTGCCCAATGCATCTTCATCTCCTCCTGTCAGCTAATATCCTCCCCTTGTGTGTGCCTGTGTGTGTGTGTGTGTGTGTGTGTGTGTGTGTGTGTGTGTGTGTGTGTGTGTGTGTGTGTGTGTGTGTGTGTGTGTGTGTGTGTGTGTGAGTGAGTGAGTGAGTGAGTGAGTGAGTGAGTGAGTGAGTGAGTGAGTGAGTGTGTGTGTGTGTGTGTGTGTGTTTGCGTGAACATCAATGACAAATGCCAATAATCGGTCTTGGAGCGGTCTACGATCAACCGAAACACCCTCTAACGCCTCTGGTTCTCTAACGGGCCGTCCGGGCGGAAGGGGTGCGCTCAACTTCATGGCCAACCGACGAGGGCAACAATAGCGGCGAGCGGCTGGCAGCGTTAGATGGTCATTGTTGTCCGGGACGGTTTCCCCCCTGAACTCAGGAAGTACGCCGCGAAATAGCGCCCGACCGACTGTCAGACGCGACATCTGAGCAACCCGCTTTTGTCTGTGGAAGCGCCGGTCGGAGGAAGAAGAAAGTAAAACAGACGGCTGTTGTGTCTGGAGATCACTATCGCCAGACACAACTGTTGAGGCGCACTTTAAAGGGTTAAAGTTGTAGGCTAGCGTCTGTCGCCGGGGAATCTCAATGTCTTTTCCTTCTTGAGTTTCGGTCGGAGAGAACATCAAAGTGCTGTCAAATATGCACAATTAAACATCGAGAACATTGCCATGTATTTCCATGATGTTGCCAATGAAAACTAACAATCAAGAATATTCAGACATAAAAATAAAAAAAACGTGCCTACTTGTGTGCATATTGAACCACATATTAAGTAAAGAGGTAAATATTGAAGTAAATGTACGCATTATAAAAGATCCAGAACATTGCCATGTATTTCCTGGTTCTTAAAAAAGAAAAAAGGAAAGTCCTCAGCTATCAGCTGCACGCACTAACACCAACGACAAACAACACACGTCATTCAAACGGGAAAACAAGAGGAAAATCCGTCGGTTGGCCCAGCTTGCCTATTACCCAACGCTGTTTGGACATTCTGCAGGCTGATCCAGGATCTGGACCTCTGAACGTTACGCACGGTCTCTAGGATGTGAGAGAGGGGGATCTGAGAGGGGGAACTGAGGTGCCTCTACGCTCACCTCAGTAAAAAAATAAAATAAAATGGATCTTCGAAAACCAAACCACGCCCTCTTTAAAAAGGTCAACTATGGAACCGCTTTAAATGTTATTTTACGGAACGACAACATAACACACGTGCAATGCGGTATGGTAAAACGACGAGCCGTGCCTTTCCCACCCTCAACGCGACCCGTTTGTGTCATGTGTAAACTCCTAACATGCTGACCTGGCATGATCTGAAACCTACAACATTATTGCCGACCAGCAATAACTTCACCCCATCTGCAGCAGCACAAACTACTGCCCCAAAAGAGAGACACTTTGATTGGAGTTACACATGAAGTGCTACAGATAGATAATTGCACTATGGACTCAAACTTTCTTTCTCTGCTTAAAATCCCTTTTACTCTCTTTGGGCTTGACAAATGTAAAAACATTTTCAGTGACTGTTATCTTATAAGTTAACTTCTAAATAATATACATCACCAAATAGTCCTCCTGGCATTAAATGCATCCAAAGCTGATATTGAAATTGAGATATCTATAGATGTCTTTAATTTGTTCTATGTTATAAATGTCACAGCACTGGTGGTAACAATGAAACAGCAGTCAGACCTAACTGTTGACAAACTATTTCTAGGTGAGTTTTGTCAGAATACCAGGCCTTGTTTTGATTAATTAGTTTTGATTACACTGTGTATTGACTGAGTCTCCCTGGCCAATTGCTATAGATCCTAAGACATGAGAACCATGAGACTCAATCCAAACGACAGCACCCTCACATTGTGCTGTGGAACCCCCTGTGGCTCAAGTCGTCCTAACACGGCTGACGTTTAAAAGACATTTTCAAATCACGTGTTGTCAATAACATTACATTACTAACGTGCACAGGCTGTGTATATTAAGACTCCTGACGTGGCAGAAATACTTGATGATGAGTTGGGGCAGAGCGGGAAGCAAGTGGATCTGAATATAAAGGAATATTTATGTCAATACACTGTGTAGAGAGAGAGAGAGAGAGAGAGAGAGAGAGAGAGAGAGAGAGAAAGAGGGGAGAGAGAGGGAGGGAGAGGGATTGAGAGAGAGGGAGGGATAGAGAGAGGAAGGGATAGAGAGAGAGGTAGAGAGAGAGAGGGAGGGAGAGGGATAGAGAGAGAGGGATAGAGAGAAATGTAGAGAGAGGGAGGAGAGGGGTAGAGAGAGAGGAGGGATAGGGAGAAGGAAAGATAGAGAGAGAGGTAGAGACAGATAGACAGAGATAAAGAGGGGTATAGAATAAGAGAGATTGAGAGAGTGTGTGAGAGAGAGGGAGAGGGAGAGACAGAGAGACAGAAAGACAGACCAAGAGAGAATGGGAGTGAGAGAGAGATAAAGGGGCTGTAGAATAAGAGAGATTGAGGGAGAGAGAGAGAGAGAGACTGTTTCCTCTCTCTGGACGGGTTGTTGAGTTTGAAGTGCAAATGAAACGCTGCAACTTGCAATCGAACAAGGAGTTTTAAAACTAGATTTCGGATTCCCCCTGCACAATTTTAAACCGATGCACTATAATGCATGCAATAAAAAAGACCCAAATGACAGCCAGTCAAGTAAGTTCAGTGGGTGAAGGGGCGCTTAAAAGCGGGTCACAGTTGGAAGCCGAGATCGTCTTTAACGCGCACCGCTCGCACGGACTCCCAGAGCTTTGAGCGTTAAAAAAAAAGCAATCCGTCTTACCTGCGAGACGTCATTGCAGTCTTGGAAATGTGTCAAGTGTCCTCGAATGAGATGTGAAAGTCAAATAAAGTGGAGGCTTCCCCTTGCCTACCTCTGCCGTGTCGCTATGAGGGGATGCGTGCTGAACTGTTCCCCAAGTCTAAAGATATCTCTCCATACCCCGCCTCCTAACGGCCCGGCCATTGGACCGCCCTGTCTGACAGTGGCGTGCACCGTTATAATCCACGACAGTGTACAAACGAATAAGTCTGTGCACATATATCAGTAAGCACTTATTGTCATGGCAATGGGACACTCGCGGGTTCTGGCAGAATAGTGTTAGAATCGAATTCGGTGCGCGAATGTATATAGCCTATATAGCTTATATAATATAGACATAAGTATATGTAAAACGACATAAGTGGGTTTATAAAAGCCAAATATAATCCTTATCCTGACTAGAATGCATTTGAAGGTTTCTGGTCTATGTTTGATTACATTGGACAAGAGTTTCTCGCAAGGCCTACAACTTAATTTTGACTTCACACCATTATTTTGCAGGACATAGCCCTTATGATTTTAAATTTCAAAAATTAATTAGCCCAACTGTTAATATCGTATTTTTTGTTGTTGTTATTTTGTACTAAGTTTAGACATAGGCCTTTATTTTTGCTTTTTAGAATGCTAACTATTAACTGTCTTGAGAAGATTATTAAGTTCACTAACATGATGCCAAATTTAAAAGGCACACATCCTACCCCTGCACAACACACTGTGTGAATGCAGGTGTGTGTACACCAGCCTCTGGAGTATCCTCTCAAACGTACGGTCCGTTTATATTGTAATCAGCGACACAGTCGACTCAACTCCGTTGTTCAGCCCAGCAGGGTCTCAGGAGGACCAATCAGATTCACTCTGCCTCTTCACATTACTGTGTAATTACAGGACCCTTCTTCTGGAGGCAAAAACAGGACAGCAAGAGAGAGAGAGAGAGAGCATCAGAGGGAAGAGAGAGGAAGAGAGAAAGCGAGGTAGAGAGAGACAGAGAGGAAGATAGAAAGAGGAAGCGAGAGAGAGCAATATTGACATCAGTAGGTTGTGGTAATCAGTGGAGGTAAGTCTAGTGTATGGATGCAATTGTGTGTGTGAGAAGAGATAAAGTCTGAGAGAGAGAGAGAGAGAGAGAGAGAGAGAGAGAGAGAGAGAGAGAGAGAGAGAGAGAGAGAGAGAGCAGTCAAACTGGCACTGATTAGACGATAGGCCCGTTGTCCACTTCCATCCACAGCAGGAGTACATAAAGAGGCTTAAGATAGAGCAGCAGAACCCAAAGCACACGCCAGCTCTCAACTGGCGGACTGGCGGATATAACCGCCGTAGAACCGAAATAATCAAAATAACCTAAATCTCTCTGTAACAATGTTCCTTGCTACACGCCACCTAGGTGGATGACTTTTGCTGGCCTCCTCCAGACAAGGACACAGGGTGGTGGTGTTGGAAAGCCGCTTTATTGTAAGGTTTGCACATGGCCTGGTGCTTCATGTTGCCATGCATGAGATCTCTCTCCAGTGAGTGTGCTGGTGGCTGGTTTAACCCGTGCACACTGATAGCACAATATGCAACAGGTGTGCAGCCTCACCCAGCTCCAGAGTCCAATCAGACTCGGGTCAGGTGAGGCTGCTGGAACAAGCCATCATCCACACACACTCACACATTCTCATTGCCCATTTGGGTCAGTAGTGTCTCAAACGGAATTTGAATTCTTCTGACTGGTTCGTTTGTAGGCTCCCAACTCCCTCAGAACCCTAACTACTGACCCCTTAAACACAGCATGGCTGCAGCGTGCGGTCACAAAGTTAAAGTGGAGTTCACCAATACTTTAAGATGCTAACGAGCACATGGTTTAGACGTTAGGTCTGAGGAGGGAACAGCGGTTAGCTTTGGGACGCAGCACCGACTGAACCCGTTATGAAGATATACAGACTGGACTCACTATGATGATATACAGACTAGACTCACTATGGTGATATACAGACTAGACCCATTATGATGATATACAGACTAGACTCACTATGATGATATACAGACTAGACCCATTATGATGATATACAGACTAGACTCACTATGATGATATACAGACTAGGCTCACTATGATGATATACAGACTAGACTCACTATGATGATATACAGACTAGACTCACTATGATGATATACAGACTAGACCCATTATGATGATATACAGACTAGACTCACTATGATGATATACAGACTAGACCCATTATGATGATATACAGACTAGACTCACTATGATGATATACAGACTAGACTCACTATGATGATATACAGACTAGACTCACCATGATGATATACAGACTAGACTCACTATGATGATATACAGACTAGACTCACTATATACAGAGGATTATAGACAGTTAAGTTGGTTCAAATAGAAAGGAATCACTCTTTATGGAAATATCTACACAGACAGATAAGGACGGCTAGACACTGAAATATACAGTGTTGTAATATATAATGTAATGTCATGTGATAAACACGGCTGCAGCCCCGTGAATGTGTAGCCCACTTTCACGGCTTTCATGTTTTGCAGTGGAAACACGACCATTCAGATGAGAAAGCCATATAGAAAAGGCTTCAATTAAACTCCCCTTCTATGAGCGTGCTTTATACAGTCTATGGTATGAAATCACAATGTCACACATACATCCTGGCAGAAGCTACAAACAGCCGCAACAGCCTATTGCAGGGGTGGCGAACCTGCGGCTCGTGAGCCGCATGCGGCTCTTGGCCTGGTCCTGTGAGGCTCTTACTGAGCGGCTGGGCACTGGGTTAAAAAAAAATAAAAGGAAAAAAATATATATACTGTGTATATTTATATATGGATCCTTTCGCGTTTCGTATTGCGTCGGTCGGTAAGGACGGTAACTATGTGGTTTGTTTAAGTGGTGTTGCCGTAGCTAGCTGTATATCGTGTATTGACAATGCAGGGTAGGTGCTGCTAGTGAGTAAGTGAATAATGGCAGAGTCAGTTGGGAAAAGTAAAGCTAAGCGCAAATATGAAGAGGAGCACAGGACATTTTTATCTGAGTGGGAGGAACTGTATTTTTTTGTGGAACGAAATGGGAAGCCTTTCTGCTTGATTTGCGAGACTTCGCTATCGCATTTTAAAGCATCAAACCTGGAGCGCCATTTCACCTCACTCCATGCTAACATCGCCCGGGATTTCCCCAAAGGCAGTGAACTTCGCAAGCACAAGGTAAACGCGTTGAAACGGCAGTCAGAGAAGCAGACTCAGCTTTTTCGAAAATTCGCGAAGCACTCCGAGACTGTCACGTTAGCATCATATCAGGTAGCATGGAACATTGCTCGTGCCAAAAAGCCCTACAGTGAAGGGGACTTTGTGAAGACATGTCTCAAAGATGTCCTTGCTATCCTCGCGCCTGAAAATGACAATTTAAAGCGGTCTGTGTCAAACCTGCAGCTGTCACGGCACACAGTTGAACAGAGAATATCGGATATTAACAAGTCCATTGAAACACAGTTACATACGGACCTTGAGAAATGCCTGTATTTCAGCATTGCTTTGGATGAGAGTTGTGACATTCAAGATAAGCCTCAGTTGGCCATATTTGTACGGTCTGTGTCAGAAGACTGCATCATTAAGGAAGAGCTCCTTGACATTGTTCCGTTAAATGTTTTTGGACATTTCACTGCATTATCCATCAAGAGCATCTGGTGTCTAAGAAGCTGAACTTGGACCACGTCATGAAACCAGTGCTAGAAATTGTGAATTTTATTCGCACTCATGCTCTCAATCACAGACAGTTCAAAAACCTCATAGCTGAACTTGATGAGGATCTTCCCAGTGATCTGCTTTTCCACTGCACTGTGAGATGGCTTTCAAGAGGTAACATGCTTTCCCGTTTTTTTGAAATGTTGAACCCAGTGAAGCTGTTTCTGGGAGAGAAACATAAGGAATATCCTCAGCTACATGACCCCCAGTGGATTTCAGATTTGGGGTTTCTGGTCGACATGCTGCATCATCTGAACAAACTGAATGTAGATCTGCAAGGAAAGTTAAAAATGCTGCCTGACCTGGTGCAAAGTGTTTTCACATTTGTCAACAAGCTCAAGCTATTCCAGACCCATCTTCAAAAGAGAGAGCTCACACATTTCCCATCCTTGTTGAAGGCAAGTGGAGGAGCAGCTGAGGTCTTACAAAGGAGCACTGCACGCTATGCAACACTGGTTGAAAATCTGCAGCAGAGTTTTGAGGACAGATTCTGCAACCTGAGGGAAAAACGGCCACAGATCACCTTCCTCATTAACCCTTTCACTGCTGAATCTGACTGTTTAAAAGCCCCTTTAGTGACAAATGAAGCAGTTGGAGATGATTGAACTTTGTGAGGATGACAGACTGAAATCTGTGTTGAGAGAAGGAACCACAGAGTTCTGGAAAACAGTGCCCACAGACAGATATCCCAATGTTAAACAGGCTGCACTCAAGCTAATATCAATGTTTGCAGCAACTTATGTCTGTGAATCAGTGTTTTCTACACTGAAACAAGTTAAGTCAAAACATCGTTCTGTTCTTACCGACACGTGAAAGAGTTGCTTCGAGTGGCCACAACTGAGTACAAGCCAGACCTGAAAAGGCTCGTGGATAACAAAGACTGCCAAGTTTCCCACTGAGTCAGTCTAGGTAAGAAAGAAACCTATAAAACTGTTCTGCTTTGTATTATGACTGTCATTAGAACTGTAAGCCGCTGTTGTAGTGTGGGTGTGCATGTGTTGTGTGGCTCTTCGCTAGGGTGCGGTTTTTTTTTGGGCTCTTTATGCTGCACTGGTTAGCCACCCCTGGCCTATTGTGTATAATGGCCCGGCGAGCGGACGGGCCAATAAACACACTGCCCTCTTGTGGCCAAAAAAAGGAAACTATTTAGCTTTGCTTCTTTTTGGAGTGTTGATTCTAGTGCACTTGGGCGCTTTCTTTTGTCTGCTCTGCATCCCAACCTTCCGTTAAAAAAGAACAGCTCTCTGCCTCGGTACAGACATTCAGAGACTTCTGAATACTTATTGCAAGTAAATCAATTTCTTTAATAGCTCGGGTCATTTTAATTGTTAGTGAATAGTCTACGTTCAGATGTATTTACTGTCTATCAAAAACCGTTGCCAGGAAATCCTCTTTAGGGTGCTTTCAGCCCTGGGCGGGGTGGTCCGTTTGAATTGAAGCCAGGAGCATTCCCCCGGTGGTTCGTTTGGGGTGCGAATGCTCATCCGAACTCTGGGGCGGACCAGCCGATCTGGTCCCCTTGAAAACGGGGGTCTCGGTCCGCTTCTAAGGGCGCCTACACCCCTGTCGTTCGGGACACTCGGTCCGATTCAGGGGGGAAGTTGATACTTTGTTGCATTTTTCATTTTTGGTTGGGTCAGCGTGCACCCTGGACTCTGATAGGCGGACCATGTTGGAAACAAACGCCTCGCGGTCCGGCTCGTCTATCGAACAGAACCTCCGAGGGGCAACTCACAACGCGTCGTTGTTGAGTAGCTGCGATTAGAATGGAGCAACCACAACTTTGTGCAGTTGTTTTACTTCAATTTGGTTTTCTTAGAAGCAAAAAGTGATGGCGGAAGCGGACAGAATGAGTGCCTGATCACCACATCAGATCACGGTAGTTATCTGACGCCAGTTCATGACCACAGCAGTAGATCATAATGTGATACTGCTGTGTAATGATATGATCATCAAGCAAGCACAAGCACAGAGCAGGCTAAACGACCTCGCCCGCTCACTACCTCTATCTCTGCCATACAGAGTCTTTGCTTTGTGCACCAGTCCATTGTTTTGTGCAATAATTGTTTCGTGCTATAGTTAAAAGTGCAAAACACATTATAATTCATTGGTGCAATAATTCTGTTTGTATATTTATATTTTATAATTATATAGTTCAATATGTATTATTTACTTTTTAGTAGATGTGTAGTTTAGGTACATAGTGTGAACCTTTTTTTAATTAAAGCTTGACTCCAACACAAAAATCATATTTACCGGTACTGTCCTGTACTTGTGCAAATGGCAATACATTGTGTTGAATCTTAAATCTATTTTGATCATGATATGCGGTCTCAGCCAGATAAGTGACCGCATGAGTCGTTCATCGAGGGGTTGGCTCCCCGGTAAGGACAACATATGGACAAGGTTTGGTTTAATGAGCCAGAGGCAAAGCTACAGAAGGTTTTACGTGGAGGTCTAGAGTATGGATTAACCAACGGCCGATAAAACAAGTTGCTGTTATAAGCCTGGAAACAGAAAACAGAAATAACAGTAAATTAAAGTGAACGCAAAAGTGTGGATTTCTAACTTTGGAGTTATCACGTCTCAAGTCAAGTCACAAGTCTTCATCTACCAAGTCCAGGTGAAGTCTCAAGACTGTCATTTTCTGTCAAGTTAATTTGCAAGTCATCAAAACAGTGACTTTAGTCAACTCCAAACCACATCTCTGCATCAAGGAAACAGGGACACACAAAAAAGGTAAAGACCAGAAAAACGTCACCACATGTTATTTTCCATGTTGTATTTCATGGCTTAGTCATGGAAATGTAGTTTATAATTATAAATATACGTCGCACAAAACCCACCTGGTTCAAATATAATATAAATCAGCCCACTTGCTGTTCTAGGCAATGGAGTGAGTCGAGAAAGGTCTCAGTTGTTAAGTTAAATTACAACTTGTTCATATTGAAGCAATTTAAAGCGATATATTCTTGTAGAAATCCCACACCTTTAAGATGCAGCCAAAAAACACCCAAGACTTTATACAAAAAGCAATTGTGTAAAGGGCCTTCTCTTATATCATATTAGACGGAAAAGAAACAATAAACTGGATAACAAGATAACATTCCCACGGCCAATTTTTTTTTTATTGAATAAAAATTAAAAAAACAGCCCAGAGCCCTACCCAAGGGCCACTAAGTAGTCTTAGATGAGAAAGGACTGACATGGGATTAAAAGCAGTGGTCGTGTCGAAGTGGACTGCCGGGGGGTCTAGCAGTGAGCCATGCACCTTGCTCATAGGGGATAAACTAACTATTACTAGCAAACAATTAACTATTGTTTTTATCACCAGTTAGTTATTTGACCTCGTCGAGGAACTCCGGGCACTTCATTACCATCAATTGATCCAGCAGATTCTACACCAGGTGAAATATTATTTTCTCTGTCCATACAACAATAAGGGTATCTTTAGTGGGTAGTGGGTGAGCCAAATAGTGGGTTGGCTCAAGTTGGTGTTGGGGGATAGGATGAGTCCGTGTGTGGTTGGTGGCTGGTTTAAGTGTAGCATTGTTGTTTATGTTCATACAACTACACAACATAAATTTTTTATTAATTATTTTGATTTCCATTATATTCCTTTATTCCTTTATTTTATATTTACTCATCAGGAAACGTTTATTGTAGCTCCTCCCCTTTTGTGACCCCGTTTCCTGTCACGTCACCCCTTAAACTTTGATCTCCCCTCACCTCTGCCTCTTTCCTGTAACGTGTGTGTGGAAAGAGGTACTTGTCCATCTTCATCAGCTTTGATTCATCATTACTTTGTTTACCCCAGTAATTCATAAATGTATCCCTAATGGGTCTTGTATGTTCTGTTAATATGTCTCAATATGTCTCTAATATGGAATTCTTATGTAGGAGCTATTGTGGCTGAACGAGAGATATTTCTTGACCGTTTTATGTTCTTTATCAATGACAGAATACATGGTTTGAGACCATAAAAAAGAGAAGTTGTCCACCTCTTCTTTTTCAAAAGAATCCCAACGCAGACTGACACCGGTCACAAAAACAGCCTCACCTGGCCTGAGGTGAGGCTTTTTCAGGTTGATCAGACTCTGGGGCTGGGTGAGGCGAGAGGGAGAAAAAAAGAGAGAGAGAGAGAGAGAGAGAGAGAGAGAGAGAGAGAGAGAGAGAGAGAGAGAGAGAGAGAGAGAGAGAGAGAGAGAGAGAGAGAGAGAGAGAGAGAGAGAGAGAGAGAGAGAGAGAGAGAGAGAGAGAGAGAGAGAGAGAGAGAGAGAGGAAAAGAGGCAGGAACTCGGCTTTTAGGGTGTTTCCCTGTTTGCATGAACATATTGTTATCTGCAGGAAAACAGAACCACAGATACGCCTACTAGGGAGTGAAAGTATCGCACTGTGGGACTGCATCCAAACTGAAACAAGGTCGGACAACGACATTTACTTTAAAATGTGCTTTAAATTAGGCAAATGACCATCGTCTTCGCGGTAAATCCGTCTCTTAATCGTCATCGACATAGTTGATAAGGTCAGTAATAAAGGCCTTTTGTATTTCTAGCTTATTTGTGTTCACCGTGGGTGTCTTCCTGATCCTTTACAGTACATTTTGAGAATTGAGCCTGTTTATTTCTAGCCGTTTGTTTTGAGGTTTTTCAGGGGCTTGTGGAAAAGGTGTAGGGCAGTGGTCACCAACCGTTTTAAGCCCAAGACCCCTAACCTCAGCCTTGGTGAAAGGCAAGATCTACCTATTGAAGCGTTGAGAGAAAAAGACAGCCCAGATTTTACTTCCTACTTGAGGCCTTTTATTTGGCTAATTGCATTTGAATAACATGAAATGGTTTGATCCAACTTTCAAATTGATGCAACCAAGAAAACACTAACTAGCCTAACTAACACAAAAGCAGCTTGGTTCCCATTTTAACTTCCGCTGTCCGCCCCAGCTCTTAAAGCACGTTCGATGTTGATTATTTCATGTCAGGATGGACGGCCCATGTCCTGCAGAGGGACAGCGTTTGGGTCATTCCTTGGAGTCACTACAGCCTCCCTCATGGCCTTTTATGTGAGCGGAGATCTTCTGATGAGGCCTCACAACTATCGTTTAATATTTTCAAACTGTATATTATTTAAGGTGATAGAAAAGGTGTTAAGTAACAAACGTGGCTAACACTATAATTTAAAATTGATTTCACCTACTTATCTCAAGATTGTTATTGTTATTTAACTGCTTCTGTCTCTCCCCAGATATTGCTTAACTTCAATCCATTTAGAGGAGCTGCATGGCAGTGATGATATGGAAGCCAACGTGGGCATGTGGGGCCTATATGTTTTGAATGAAAGCATGTTATGTGAAAACAATACACCTTATTTTGCCTCTATTAAAAAGACTTGCACTGACACCCAGCCACACAAGTTGGCTGCCATCAAAATATGTTGAACAGTTTGACGGTTGAAGCTCATACAAATTTGATGGCCATGTTCATTTCCAATTCTCAGTTCGTGTTAATTATATATTTAGTTTTAGTAAATTTAAATGTAATTGGCAATGATAGTGCATCACCAAATTGTCGCCAGGCAGAATACCGAGTGGGAGATGAATGCTGTCCTGCCTGTCCAGCTGGTAAGAGTATCTAAATTAGCTAACTAGCTCACTAAATCAAGTTATAATTGTGTTGAATGCAGCCTCAGAAAGTCTGAATGAGCTAGTTTACTAGCTTGTTTAATTTATTTTTCATTGTTTTCTGTCCAACAGGAACGCATGTTAATAGACATTGCACAGAATCCAGTAGTACATCATGTGCACTTTGCACAGAAGGTACATTCCAAGATGGCGGCAATGGGCGTGAACAATGCTTTTCATGTAAAAACTGTGATGCAGGTACATTTTCACTTTATATCTTATTATTTCACAAACCCCTTGCTAATATTTCAAATATCATGGTTCAAGACCCTGATGGCTCAGTGATATGTACACATGCCATTTAAAACCCTTTCCCCCTTAAAAAAAAAAAGACCATGAATACAATGACTGAGTAACAGGGCATGAATGAGAAACACGAGTTTAGGATTAATGAGGGTTAAAGATACCTAGATGCCCCTCAAATGCACTGAATAATCACCTCCTTTTCCTATCAAGTTATTCTAATCAAAGACTTCCTCAGACAACCTTCTCATTCTCTCCGGTTCCTCTGTAACTGTTGTGATTGACAGGTCTCGGCCTGAAGGTGAAGAAGTCGTGTACATCAACATCAGATGCTCTGTGTGAGCCCCTGGATGGATACTTCTGTAGTGACTCTAACAGAGGGGGCTGTATGGCCGCTCAGAGACACACGGTTTGCAGTCCTGGTCAATACATCAGTCAAAGAGGTTGGTGTCAAAACCCATCTTCTGAATCTATTAAGCCCAGAACTCCTTTTAATTACAATTCTCTATTTCCTTGTTCCTTCTTGGAGCTTTCACCAAATAACTTTGATGAATTTCAGCTTGGTTGCTATACTTTATATTGCTGAAGTACTTATCCATATTTTTGGACACAACTGGTGAATGTAATGTTTACACTACATCTGTTAAGGATTCGAACTAGGACCCAAACGCAAGACACCAAGACGAACGGGGAGCGGGTTGAAAAAAAGATTTATTTCGGTACAGACAAGGATAGGCAGGCGGGTAGTCAAGCAGGCGTGGGGTCGTTCACGTGTAAACAGGCGGATGGCAGCAGGCAGAGAGACGTAGGCAGGCGGGTGGTCAGGCAGGCGGGGATCGGCAACGAGGAGGGTAATCAGACAGGTGAGGTTCGGCAATGGTAGGCAGGCATGCAGGGACTAGGAACAGGGACAGGAACGGGAGCAGGAATTGGAACAGGAACGGAAGCAGGCACAGGAACGGGAGTGGAACCCGTAACAGAAGAGTCTAAAAGGCGGGGACGAAGTTACAGACGAGAGGTTAAACAACGAACTAGCACTGGCTATGTGGGGAGCCAGTGCTTCTGTACTGTGGTGGGTGATTGGTTATTGAGTGCAGGTGTTGATAATCAGAGGGAGCACGAGGTGTAATGGAGGCTGGGTGCCCCTAGATGGCGGAATTGGACGGAAACAGGAGGGGGTGTGACAACATCTGAGAATTGTCGTGTTTCAATAAAACATTTATATTTACACAGGAACCGCAGGTAAAGACACAGAGTGCCTCCAATGTACTGATGGAACATTCTCAGATGGCGTATCATCGTCTTGCCAGAACCACACAAAGTAAGTGAATATTATAGTTAATTTATCAATACAGTTAGTACATTAATGGTACTTCTAGCATTAAGCCAATGCTTTGGTTTGAAAGTTTTCTCTGCTGTTTAGTAAGAACAATTTCTTTTGCAAAAAAAGCTTTAAAATCACACATACGATTTTCTATTTGAATTGTATGCAACGCAGCTTGCAGTGAATTCAGACACAGGTAGATACAGGTCTTCTATCTAGCTGTAGGCCTACAGGTAGGTTGTGGACATTGGGGATCAAACAGTACCTTTGGATCAGGATTCAAACACCCAATCTACTATCCTGCCCCCATGATAGTGTATACACTACACACCCTGAAACTAAACGTGTTGTTTTGTCCTTATTTCAGATGTGAATCTGTTGGACTGAAACTGATAAAACCAGGAACTGATTCAACTGACTCTGAATGTGGAGAACATGGAGCAGACAGAGGACATGTTGCTGGAATAATACCAGGAATCATACTTGTAATGGCAATAATGGTAATCATAGCCATTATTAAGAGGAAGAAAATAAGAGGTAAGTGTTACATTAAACTGACATGTATTATGGTTACATTAAACTAACATGTATCATGTTACATTAAACTAACATGTATCATGTTACATTAAACTAACCTGTATCATGTTACCGTAAACTAACATGTATCATGTTACATTAAACTAACATGTATCATGGTCATTATGCTGAATGATAGTGACTGCTGTCATGTGGTGGTTGCTGTTCTGACATGATGCTGTATTGTTTATCACTATATAGCATGGATACCAAACCCTTAAACAAAAACAGGTTTGTGTTATTACTTTTGTTTGACCCTGGAGTGTGTGTGCACCTATATACTGTGATATATATTAAATGTATGCACCTTGTAAATAATTCATAACTCTTTTTTTAAATGCAAATAACACATTTAAAATAATAAACGTGAATATTTTATTTACAAGAAAACACCAAGCGAGGATAGAACATCAGTCCCTCAGCCAAGCGGTAAGCTCTTCCTCCACTTATTTCAGTTCATCGATTAGACTAGACCAAAGGAGGTCTAACATAGAACAGAAATAAGTCATATCTGGCAGGTAGCCTCAGACCCTCAGTTTGAATGTTTCAAATTCAAATTCTAGCTGTATGTCAGAGCCTACCTGCCAGAGTGGTCACATGACAACTGTATTATAAATGATGGGGCTATAAACTTGGACACTTCTGTCATTGCAATGTGGACACTTGCAAGCCCGCGTTTTGGCTCAGCAACTTGTTTTGACTCATTACATAACACAGAGCAGGGACAACGTGTAAGACTTCCGTCCTTGTTTGACCACGATAATGGCAGCCGTCTCCCTACACTTATTCAGTCTGTCAAGATGTTCTTCTGTGTAGAGGCTTATTCAGAGTGGAAACATCATGTGATATAAAATACAAGTAAAAAACGTTCATTTAGTAGCTTGCTCCTCTGGCTGGTTGTGTCTTGTTTAGTAGGGTGGTTGTATATATCTGGTTGTGTGTGTCTGGTTGTGTCCTCATCTTCACCTGAGAATAGCCAGCTGCAGAGCTGCTCCACTGGGCTTCAGTCTTCAGTTTTGCTGCATGTGGAGGCTGGCTGTATGTCCTGACTCTCTTCTGCCTTCTCTTCCAGAACTGACACCCATGGGACAGGAGAGCTTCCTATAGCCTGACCAATCCAGTGGCTTTACCACACCAACCAGTGACCTACAAGAAGAAGCTGGAGACCCGGTAGACAGTGGACTTGGGGAAGAAACACTCTAGCCACTATACTCCCCAATGCAAAAAAAAAAGACTTAATCTCAGCCCTGTGCACGGTTCATTCTGCGATTTTGTCGTGCACCTATGAAATGTTGAAGCTCCGCACGGAGAGTGTGTGAACTGCGCGCCCACGCCAATGTTGGGGCCAAATGACGACTATAAATAACAAGTCCGTGGTCGTCGCACTTCCCGCTAGGCGCATCACTGTGACTATAGGGCTACTGGAGGCGTATGAGTCAAACAATGCAAGACTAGGCTGGTCTCACATGGCTGTAGCCGCTCAGGTTTGACTCTTCAAATGCACGGACCAATCAGCTGGGTGGACAGGTACACCAACTATCTGTATGGGGAGGACATCCTAGAAAAACAGTCATATATATATATATATGGTTTTATGGCTGTTTTTATGCTTTATTGTACTTAATGCTAGGACCACTCCGAGTTCGGGAGAGAGAGTTTCAGTTCATGACGAACATGGAGCGCCGCAGTCCGCCGTAGAAAAGGAAAGTGTGTATTCATCTGAAATAGACGGAACAATGACGTTGAAAGATTAACAGAGCTCTGCACAGAATGCGTTTCTCGGATTCAAATATTTTGTTATTTTCTTCCAAGCGGATTCGGCAAGAGCTGAGAGAGCAACAGCTCTCGGTTGCTTCAATTATTGCTCTCTGTTTATTACCCTCTGTTGGAGTGTAATACATTACATAGAAGAAATGTTCAGAAATGTGCCCTACATCAATATATATATATATATATATATATATATATATATATATATATATATATATTATAATAATATATCAAACAGGGAGACTTTCATTTCTGTCTTTATATTAACGGGTCTTTTGAATTAACTTTTTTTGTAATCGTATGTATATAAAATGCCAAACCTACCATAAAAACGATGTAAAAGCACAGCATTATGCTAACTATTTTAACCCTCCATGTTTTATATCAACTTTTAGCAGTTTATCAACATGTTCAAAATGTTCTCTATTTCCATTTCCTTCACAGTCAAGTGAAGATAGTGAATACTCACTAGGTTCACTTAATGTTTAGTTGGACTTATGCTCACTCAAAATAACCTTTTAAGAGTCAGGAACCTGCTGAAACATCAGACTAGGTTGATGTAAGGTTCTGTTCGGGTGAGACCTCCCCTCAGTGTCACGAAGGCTGCAGTCTGGACTTTGAGACGCAACCTCGACGCAATGATTTATGAGATAGTCGTGCAGTGACATCTGCTGGCGACATATGTAACCACCCCTAGTTTCAATTTTGATGTTTGGCAGTTTTCATTTGAGTTTGGTAGGCATCTGGTCTCACGTATAGCAAATGCCGTGTTTTTAGGTAATTTCTAAACTGCTTATTTAGCTATTTATTGAAGTGGTTGAACCCATTATATACAGTATATGGGTTTGACCATGCGTTGTAGAGTGTAGTGAATATAGTGCCGCACACTTATATTAATCTAATGCGGTTACATGTGTGGAGGCGGAAGGGTTGTGATTCGACTGGTATCAGAAAGTTACGTTGTTCTCAATTTATAGCATCGAAAAGAAAACGATCAGGAAACATTCCGATTGCTTGTGGCCCGGGTTACCACTCACACTTTCATGGAAGTTTTGCAGTGGAAACGCGACTCAGTGGGCTGGTAAGAGTCCCTATCCCTCTTTAGCGGTCCTGCAACTGCAGGGAGGAGCTACTGACGTCAGCGGGTAAACAGAACCACAGAGACGGAGTGCAAACATCAGAATGTGGGACTGCTGCCAAACTGAAACAAGGTAGGACAACGACATTTACTTTAAAACATGCTTTAAATTAGGCAAATGACCATCATCTTCGCGGTAAATCCGTTTCCTAATCGTCATTGACATAGTTGATAAAGTCAGTGTAATGAAGGGCTTTTGTATTTCTAACTTATTTGTGTTCACCGTGGGCGTCTTCCTGGTCCTTTACAGTACATTTAGAGAATGGAGCCTGTATATTTATATTTATTTTGAGGATTTTCAGGGGCTTGTGGAAAAGGTGTAGGGGCATGTGAGGGCGCTTTCACACTTTTAGTCCGTAGGTCGGGGTCAGAGGTGAAGTTTATACTTTGTTACATTTTCACTTGATTGCTTGTGGCCCGGGTTACCACTCACACTTTCATGGAAGTTTTGCAGTGGAAACGCGACTCAGTGGGCTGGTAAGAGTCCCTATCCCTCTTTAGCGGTCCTGGAACTGCAGGGAGGAGCTACTGACGTCAGCGGGTAAACAGAACCACAGACACGGAGTGCAAACATCAGAATGTGGGACTGCTGCCAAACTGAAACAAGGTAGGACAACGACATTTATTTTAAAATATGCTTTAAATTAGGCAAATGACCATCATCTTCGCGGTAAATCCGTTTCCTAATCGTCATTGACATAGTTGATAAAGTCAGTGTAATGAAGGGTTTTTGTATTTCTAACTTATTTGTGTTCACCGTGGGCGTCTTCCTGATCCTTTACAGTACATTTAGAGAATGGAGCCTGTATATTTATATTTATTTTGAGGATTTTCAGGGGCTTGTGGAAAAGGTGTAGGGGCATGTGAGGGCGCTTTCACACTTTTAGTCCGTAGGTCGGGGTCAGAGGTGAAGTTTATACTTTGTTACATTTTCACTTGATTCAGAGCTGAAGTTTATACTTTGTTACATTTTCACTTGATTCAGAGGTGAAGTTTATACTTTGTTACATTTTCACTTGATTCAGAGGTGAACTTTATACTTTGTTCGATTTTCACTTGATTCAGAGGTGAAGTTTAAACTTTGTTACTTTTTCACTTGATTCAGAGGTGAAGTTTATACTTTGTTACATTTTCACTTGATTCAGAGGGGAAGTTTAAACTTTGTTTCATTTTCACTTGATTTGGTGAGCGCGAGCACTGACTCAAGACAACCAAACCGCAACACGTCACGTGGTTGAAGTGTCGCTCGTCTATTGGACAGAGCAGATGGTGAACTCGCAGGGCTTCCATGTTACGGACAGTAATAATGCAGCAACTTTCTGTGGTCTTGTTTTTTTTTTCATTTAGCTGTTTTGCGAATAATTTCAAACGGGTTTTGGTGAGCTACCACAATCAATTGCTTTGTATAGTCGTCCGACCATATTTCAATAAGTGCGTTCCCCTATGTGTATGGAGTTCACCTAAACTTGGCTAAATATGTTTAGTATTTCCAGTTTGTGGAAAGTGTCCGTTCAACCCACAATGCATGTATTACAATAAACATTCAACATTCAAATTTCAATGGGTCTCAAATATTTCAAGATTCAATAGCTGTCCGACTATGTGACCCACAGAGGTCAACCCAACTTTAATCTATTCTATGACGTGTCCCCACCACTTAACCACTTGATTTTTCCATATTTCCCTTTTTAAAATAATTATACCTTAACGAATATAGCAAAATAGCTGTCAGACAGCCATGTGAACGACAGAGGACAAACCAACTTTAATCTCTTCCATGACGTGGCTCAGCAACACAAAAGCAGCTTGGTTCCCATTGTTGTCTAGTAAAATGATCGAGTTGGCTTATATTTATAGGGAACCCTCCTAAGTAAAAATTGAGTTCAACACTTCAATTGAGTTGACGATTCCCGTGATTTTAATAAGTATAAAACAAGGTCTATCAATAGAATAGTACAAGAATGATATTACAGGTCTATCAGCTACTCGGTACCGAGTTCTCTCCACGCAGGGAAAGACAACAAAGCTCGCTCGAGCCTTGCTGGGCTAACACACACATGTCAGTGTCCAGTTTTTTTTTTTTAAGTGTTGAGTTCCCGCCCTTCAGGTGGGACGGTTCTTCTTCTCAGAGTATCTGGTGTACCGGTTCTTCATGCCCAAGTTGAGAGCAAGCCTCCACTTTCAGGTGGGACACCGTTATGCGTCGCTTAGTGGGACGCTGTTCCGCGTCGCTTGTGGTTTTCTGTTTCTGCTTCGATCGTGGTTTTCCACAGGTGTTAGACCTGATGAACTTTTGGTATGAGTCATTTGTCTTATTGTCTGAGTTTTCGAGGCCTGCACTCGAGATGACCTTGTCTACTACAGAGATTTCGAGGCCTGCACTCGAGCTGACTTTTGTCTCCTACACAGTACATTTACTTTTGTCATCACTTTTCCGTCTACACCATTTTAACTTCCGCTGTCCGCCCCAGCTCTTAAAGCACGTTCGATGTTGATTATTTCATGTCAGGATGGACGGCCCATGTCCTGAAGAGGGACAGTGTTTGGGTCATTCCTTGGAGTCACTACAGCTGCCCTCATGGCCTTTTATGTGAGCGGAGAGCTTCTGATGAGGCCTCACAACTATGTTTAATATTTTCAAACTGTATATTAATTCAGGTGATAGAAAAGGTATTAAGTAACATACAAACGTGGCTAACACTATAATTTAAATTTGATTTCACCTACTTGTCTCAAGATGTTTATTAACTGCTGTCGTGCTTTTGTCTCGCCCTAGATATTGCAGAACTTCAATCCATTTAGAGGAGCTGCATGGCAGTGATGATATGGAAGCCAACGTGGGCATATGTTTTGAGTGAAAGCATGTTATGTCTAAACAATACACCTTATTTTGCACGGACACAGAGCCTCACAAGTTGGCTGCCATCAAAATATGTTGAACAGTTTGACGGTTGAAGCTCATACAAATTGGACGGCCATGTTCATTTCCAATTCTCCGTTCATGTTAATTATATATTTAGTTTTGTTTTATTTAAATGTAATTGGCAATGATAGTGCATCACCAAATTGTCGCCAGGCAGAATACAGGATGGGAGATGAATGCTGTCCTACCTGTCCACCTGGTAAGAGACAAATAAATGAATTCACTAACTAACTAGCTCACTAAATCAATTTATAATTGTGTTGAATGCAGCCCACAGATGTCTGAATTAGCTTCCTAACTAGGTTGTTGTCTAACCCTAATTCAGATTAAATCAATCAAAATCATAGATTTTGAGTTATGATTTCGGTAATTTTTATTTATTGTATTTTTATTTAAAACAGTCAATTGACAAACATGTTCTGTCCAACAGGAATGCATGTTAATAGACATTGCACAGAATACACAAGTACATCATGTGCACTTTGCACAGAAGGTTCATTCCAAGATGGCTACAATGGGCGTGAACAATGCTTTTCATGTAAAAACTGTGATGCAGGTACATTTTCACTTTTCATCTTATTATTTCACAAACCCCTTGGGAATATTACAAATATCCTGGTTCAAAACCCTGATGGCTCAGTGATATGTACACATATAATTTAAAACCCTTTCCCCCTTAAAGACAACCATGAAAACAATGACTGAGTAACAGGGCATGAATGAGAAACATGAGTTTAGGATTAATGAGGGTTAAAGATACCTAGATGCCCCTCGAATGCACTGAATAATCACCTGCTTTTCCTATCAACTTATTCAAATCAAATGCTTCCTCAGACAACCTTCTCATTCTCCGGTTCCTCTGTAACTGTTGTGATTGACAGGTCTGGGCCTGAAGGTGAAGAAGTCGTGTACATCAACATCAGATGCTCTGTGTGAGCCCCTGGATGGATACTTCTGTAGTGACTCTAACAGAGGTGGATGTATGGCCGCTCAGAGACACAGGGTTTGCAGTCCTGGTCGATACATCAGTCAAAGAGGTTGGTATCAAAACCCATCTTCTGAATCTATTAAGGCCAGAACTCCTTTTAATTACAATTATCTATTTCCTTGTTCCTTCTTGGAGCTTTCACCAAACAGCTTTGATGAATTTCAGCTTGGTTGCTATACTTTATATTGCAGAAGAAAATATCCATATATTTAGTCACAACATTTATATTTACACAGGAACAGCAGATAAAGACACAGAGTGCCTCCAATGTACTGATGGAACATTCTCAGATGGCGTATCATCGTCTTGCCAGAACCACACAAAGTAAGTGAATATTATAGTTGATTTATCAATAGTTAGTACATTAATGGTACTTTTAGCATTAAGCCAGTGATTTCATTCTAATGTTTTCTCTTTAAAATCACACATACGATTTTATATTTTCATTTTATCCAAGGCAGCTTGCAGTGAATTCAGACACAGGTAGATACAGGTCATTAGGAGCAGGTAGGGGTTAGGCATCTAGCTCAAGAACCCACCTGTAGGCCTACATGTAGGTTGTGGACATTGGGGATCAAACAGTACCTTTGGATCAGGAGTCAAACACCCAATCTGCTATCCTGCCCCCAGGATAGTGTATACACTACACACCCTGAAACTAAACATGTTGTTTTGTCCTTCTCATTTCAGATGTGAATCTGCTGGACTGAAACAGATAAAACCAGGAACTGATTCAACTGATTCTGAATGTGGAGAACATGGTGCAGACACAAGACTAGTGGCAGGAGTAATAGTAGGACTCATACTATTAATGGCTTTAATAATAATCATAGCCATTATTCTGTGGACGAAAAGAAGAAGTAAGTGTTACAGTAATCTAATATTTATCATGTTAGATTAAACAATCATGTATAATGGTTACATTAAACCATCATGTATAATGGTTAGATTAAACCATCATGTATAATGGTTACATTAAATCAATATGTATAGTGTAACATTCAACCAACATGTATCATGTTATAGTAAACTAACATGATACATGTTACAGTAAACTAACATGTATCATGTTACAGTAAACTAACATGTATCATGTTACAGTAAACTAACATGTATCATGGTCATTATGCTGAATGAAAGGGACTGCTGTCATGTGGAGGCTGCAGTTCTGGAGATCATGCCATCAGCGAAGCGGTAAGCTCTTCCTCCACCTATTTCAGTTCACCAATGTGTTACTAAAATATGTAATATTTATATATCTGGCAATTAGGCTCAGACCTTCAGTTTGAACATTTTTGTGTAGTACGATTTTTGTACAGTAAGTCGCTGAGCGAAAACGCAGGCTTGCAAGTTGCCTTGGCAATGACGTGTGTGTGTGTGTGTGTGTGTGTGTGTGTGTGTGTGTGTGTGTGTGTGTGTGTGTGTGTGTGTGTGTGTGTGTGTGTGTGTGTGTGTTGTGGAGAGCTTTGTATATTAGGACTGGTTTATGATGAGCAGCATCCACTCCCGGCTGTCAATCAAAACACCAATAGAATAAAATCCACACGGACGGCAGGAGAAAGTTTGACGGTGTTTTATAGGTTTCTCAAGATAACAGTTGTGCTTCTGTAACAAATACAGTAATGACATAATTATTAGACACCACGGCGAACCTGATAAACAAACACTACTGACGAGAGCCCCATTGATGTGTATAATATGAAATAGAAAGTATATAAATCAAATAAGTCTATCGATGCTATTCACCGTATTCAGGGAACCGGAGTTACACATGAACTTGACTACGGCCGTATTAATAAACGCTCACAATTGAAAGTCCCGTGACCGTATGCATTGCAAAGACAACCATTAGCTTAACTAAATCGCTAGTTATGTTATTATAACTCTAGTTCTATGATTGTAGGCGTAGCCGTCTAGGCTTCGCCTTATGGGCTTGTCCCGTGCGCGCACTCGCGTGCACTGAAAATTTTCAGCAATGCACCAATCAACGTGGGCACAGCCCACACTTCCTACGGCACCGTGTATATATCGCGGCGCACAGCTGCGTTCGTCCTCCTAGCTATTCTTTCAGCATTTGGAGGGTACAGCAGGTGGGAAACTAGACGGCTACGCCTACAATCATAGAACTAGAGTTATAATAACATAACTATCGTTCTATTTCATGTAGGCTACGCCGTCTAGGCTTCGCCTTATGGGCTAAGGTGAAGCTGCGAGCGGAGCCCGATAAATGTACTCCTGCTGGACCCAAGTCACAAAAAATAAGGACGTAAGTCACAGGGCACATCAGACTCAATAAGCCGAAGATGTGCGAAACACAACAGCTAAATAAGAAACCCCGAATTCTCTTAAAAACACGCAAAGCGATGATAAAGAGAATAGAGTGAGTCTGTAACTCTGACTCAACCCGTAATTCGATGAACACGAAAAGGGGGAATGCAGAGCAACAAGGCTTCTCCTACGTCCGCTACCATAGGGGCGGCGCTAGGAGGAAAATCAAGCTACCAATAGCAACGAGCAACAAGGCCCTTCCTACCTACGCTCAAAGAGGCGACAGGAGGAAACCTGTTGTTCAATGTTTAATAATAGAGGGCAGGATATAAAACGCCGGTTACGAACCGTAATCAGAGTAATAATAACCTGTCACTCCTGAGCTCAGTACCCACGCTGGAACACCATCGGGTGACAGCGGAGAGAGAATGACGCTGAGCGACATCACGAGCGTAACAGGCTCTGATGAACGATAAACCAATATCTAATTCGTAGAGAGGGAGCCCGACTCCAACACAGAGTGGCCGAGCGAGCCCCTGGACATGTCTAACATGTAGAAACGAATAAAAGGATCGGGGGAAGACCATGACGCAGCCGCGCAAATGTCTTCCACCGAAATGCCCCTGGATAGCGCCAATGAAGCGGCCATCCCTCGTGCAGAGTGAGCTCTAACACCCAGCGGTGGCACTAAGCCCAGCCGAGAGTAGGCTAAGCAGACACCCTCACATATCCAGCGGGACAGACGCTGCTTAGAAAGAGCGTGACCCTTGGCAGCGTCGCTATAACACACAAACAACTGTTGTGTGGAGCGAAACTCAGCTGATCGTTTCACGTACATAGCCAATGCCCGAACCGGGCACAGGAGATGTAACTCCGCATCCGCTTCACTAGTATGGGGCGGGGGGTGAAAAGCCTTAAGCACAATATCCCTCGACCGAAAAGAACTGAGAATGTTCTTGGGGAGGAACGCAGGATTGGGTCTGAGTAGCGCGAAGGAGCTGTCCTCGTTCAATAACAAGCAGCTCGGGCTGACAGACAGCGCGGCTAACTCGCCGGCACATTTGGCAGAAACCAAAGCCAATAAGAGCGCTGTTTTAAAGGAAATGGCATCCAAAGGGGCTTGAGACAGAGGCTCGAAAGGGTCCTTGGATAAACCCCGCAACACGGTGGGAAGATCCCAGCGCGGTGTGAGCACACGAGAAACAGGTTTAACACGTCTAACCCCACGCAAGAATCTCTTGACCAGTGGGTGGCTGAAAACCGGTTTCCCGTCATATCCTGCGTGGCCAGCCGAAACGGCTGCCGCATAGACTTTGATGGTGGAGAAAGCCAAACCTTTCTCCAGTAAACACTGAAGGAACCCCAGCACGCTTCCCACCTCACAGCGAGATGGGATAACGTGGTTGAGGTCACACCACGTAGAGAAAGCGCCCCACTTCGCCGCGTAAAGGGAGGAAGTGGAAGGCGCGCGAGCACTCTGAATAGTGTTGATAACTGACGCTGGCAGACCTCTGCCTTGCAAAATCAACCTCTCAGAAGCCAAACCAACAACCGACCCGTCACATAGGGTGGGTGGTGCACCGTCCCATGAGCCTGCGTCAGCGCGTCTGGTCTGATCGGTACCGGCCACGGCTCCGTGCAAGAGAGCGCCGCTAGCTCTGGGAACCACAGAGCTGAGCGGTTCTCCGGGGCCACTAGAATGAGAGACAATCCCTCCTGCCTGACCCGCTCTAGGAGAGGGTGGATTAGTTGAAGCGGCGGGAACGCATATAAGAGTTCCCGCGGCCACGGTGTGTGAGCCATCGCGTCCACCCCCAACGGGGAAAGATCCCGAGGGCTGAGAGAGAACCACAGATTGCAGTGGGTGTTCTCCCTGGACGCAAAAAGGTCCACCTGAGCCATCCCGAACCTCTGCCAGATCAGTCTGACAATGTCGGGATGTAACCGCCACTCGTCTCGGCGGGGACCGCCGCGAGACATGAGGTCCGCCCCAAAGTTCAGGGCACCCGCGATATGCAGGGCTCTCAGGCTGAGCAGGTTCTGATGAGCCCACAGCCAGAGCTCGACTGCTGCTCGGTGGAGAGCAGCGGAGCGCACTCCCCCTTGTTTGTTTATGTATGCCGCCGCTGACACGCTGTCCGTTCGGATCAGAACGTGGCGGCCGCACACCAGGTGAGAGAAGTGTACAAGCACTTTCCTCACCGTGATGAGCTCCAGCACATTTATGTGCGGAGTGGGGAGAGTCGGCCACTCGCCTCCGACCGAGTGGGAAAGGCACGTTCCTCCCCAACCCGTCAACGAGGCGTCCGTGAAGACCACCACGTGAGACGTGACTCTGCCTAGGGGAACCCCTCTGAGAATAGCCGGGGAACTCCCCCAATATCTCAGGTCTGGAGACACCGAGCGAGGAACTGACAGTAGCCTGCGCTTGTGTCTCTTGGGGTCCAGTCTCTGGCGAGCAAACCACCGCTGTAGTCTGCGCATAAAGAGCAGACCCAGGGGCACCACATGGTGAGCAGCTGCCATCAGTCCCAACAGGTGCATGACGGACAGTGCGGTCACTCTTCCGCGAGTGTGAAAACGGGAGAGCGCCAACAGGACAGCATCTCGCCGAGGAGGCGAGAGCGTCGCTGTGAACGTGACGGAGTCTAGGCAAAGCCCCAAGTAGACTAGCCGGCGGCTGGGGAGCGGAGAGCTCTTTACCCAGTTGATGGCGAAACCCAACGCGGAGAGATGATTTATCACCGTCATGGTGTCTCTTCTCGCAGCTTCCTCTGAGTCGCTCAGAATCAGTAGGTCGTCGAGGTAAAAGAGAACTCTCTTTCCCTGACGCCTGAGCGGTCCCAGCGCTGCCTCTACGCACTTTGAAAACGTGCGTGGGGCCAGAGAGTAACCGAACGGCAGGCACTGGTACTCGTACGCCACGCCCATAAAGGCGAAGCGGAGAAATTTCCTGTGAGCCTGGAGAATGGGGACGTGGAAGTACGCATCCTTGAGATCCAGGGATGTGAACCAGTCGCCCTCTCTCACACACCGGAGCAACGCTCTGGTGGTGAGCATTCTGAAGTTCCTCGCGGCAACAAAATTGTTGAAGACGCGAAGATCCAGAATGGGTCTCATCTCCCCCGACTTCTTGGGAACCAGGAAGTAGCGGGAGTAAAACCCTAGGCGTGACTCGAGGGGGGGAACGACAGAGACAGCCCCCTTCCCCAAGAGACGGACCACCTCCGCTGCCAGAGCCGTGCTCGCGGCTGGATCCTGCAGCCTCGTCTCCACCAACCCCATAAAGGGTGGGGGACGGTGCTTGAACTGTATGGGGTGGCCCCACCTCAACGTGTTGTCCAAAGATATCGATGGCGTCCGCGAGCTCCACCGACGGGGAAAAAAACAGGTGCCTCGAGAGGAGAACCTCTTGAGGTAGGGTGGTACAGGCGGCGCAGGAGCCGGAGCCTGAAAAGGCTGCCATGGCGTGCTCCGCACCGAGGCAACGGAAACACATGACGTGCCCGTCGTCCGGAGCAAGGATCGCCGGGCAAGAGGAGCAGAGAGGCCCTGAAAAGGGCCGTACCTCCGCAGATGCCGCCACGCCGTTGCTGCATGAAGTCATCATGTTTAGTTAGTTTTGTTGGTACAAATGCTGAAAGAAAAAAGAGGACGAACGCAGCTGTGCGCCGCGATATATACACGGTGCCGTGGGAAGTGTGGGCTGTGCCCACGTTGATTGGTGCATTGCTGAAAATTTTCAGTGCACGCGAGTGCGCGCATGGGACAAGCCCATAAGGCGAAGCCTAGACGGCGTAGCCTACATGAAATAGAACCCAAGGTTTGCAACGTAAAACGAGCCAAGGCTACATGCAGCACAAATGACCAGACACACAGACGATGCAACCAGTGGTCACACCACGCATGCTGCAGACATTCGTGACCACGCATGAAACCGAACCTGCGATTGCAACGAATGGACAACCAAAGAATCACCCAATGAAGGTTAACACACAGAATGTATATAAGTAACAACATTAACATCAGGGGCGCACAACTGAAACCACCAATAACTTTCCACACTCCACGGTGCCGCTGCTCCGCGCGATGTTTGCTACAAAACGGCTGCATTCGCAAGCAGCGTGATCAGCTACGTTGACCAAAGGTGGGTAGAGTAGCCAGAAATTGTACTCAAGTAAAAGTACTGTTGCTTCAGAATAATA
Source organism: Lota lota (assembly GCA_026745465.1). Lineage (NCBI taxonomy): Eukaryota > Metazoa > Chordata > Actinopteri > Gadiformes > Lotidae > Lota > Lota lota. The sequence continues at coordinate 332,551 of JACYXH010000471.1, read as the reverse complement.
TGACTCAAGTAAAAGTAAAAAGTAGTCATCCAAATAATTACTTGAGTAAGAGTAAAAAAGTACTTGGTGAAAAAACTACTCAAGTACTGAGTAACTGTTGAGTAATGTCTGATTCATTTTTTAACACAAGACAATAATCAGACAGACAAAAATAAAATTATAGTTCATCCAATCAATAAAATAAATTAAAATAAATTACAAAATAGCTTCAATTAAAATATGTCAGGTAAATTCAAGTACTTAAAAATAAAATTATAAAAAATAAATAGGCACAAGAAACACACATTTCCAGGCAGAACTAGAACGAGGCAGCTCAAAGTGTGTGTGTGTGTGTGTGTGTGTGTGTGTGTGTGTGTGTGTGTGTGTGTGTGTGTGTGTGTGTGTGTGTGTGTGTGTGTGTGTGTGTGTGTGTGTGTGTGTGTGTGTGTGTGTGTCCACAGTGACAGAACAACAGAAGGAAACACACACATTTCATACCAGGCATGCTTAACAGAAAACTGTACACCAGAAGGAAGCGGTCAACGTAAAATAATCAATAGGTGTTGATTAGGCCTACTCAGTACCTTTGTATTGCATGGCAAGCAACAGCCCTTTTTCTGTGTGCCTAGAAATTAATACTCTGATCTGTGATTAGGCCACACTGCACATCTCACTGAGCAGAGGAAAAGAGCAGCAGTACACATCAACTGAAAAAGCAACAGTCCATAATAGATGGCCAAACAAAACAAAATTGCAGGCCTAGTATCCCAGAACACAAATTAAGCTGAATGCATGTTCCCTAAAATGCATCACAGGAGAGTGATGTAGTTGTAGATGGGATATTATGTTTACTTCCAGTTCCAATATCTAACAAGAAAAGTCTGTAAAAAAGTCACAATTGTCAGCATAAAGCATGTATGATGTGTGTCTGCATTGCCGACGGCTAATTCTGAAATTTTTGTGTTGCTACGACTGTAAAGCTAACCCGTCCCGCCGCTGAGATTGAGTATGGTAACGTGACGAGACTGCACAACTACGTTTGATTGGTGAAACACAGTCACGTGGTAGAGCCTTAGCGGAAGTCTCTCTCTGTCAAAATAAAACATTAAAATAAGGCGTACGCGGGGGGATAAAGACAATGACGCGTAGAATACCAAAGAGGTAAAAAGAAAAGTAACGAGCTCATTGTAGCCTAATGTAGCGGAGTAAGAGTACCGTTTCTTCTTCACAAATCTACTCAAGTAAAAGTAAAAAGTATAGTGATTTAAAACTACTCCTAGAAGTAAAAATGTTTCAAAAACTTACTCAAGTAAATGTAACGGAGTAAATGTAGCGCGTTACTACCCACCTCTGACGTTGACCAATCACATGCTTAAAGCGGTAGCCCTCATTAATTAACATTAGCTATTGGTCCGGCAGTGCAGCTAATCGGAGCCTTTTATACAGAATGTATATATATCTATGGGCTATATTATTGGGCTATATACACACTACTGTAAGCCTGCGACTTACTGTTCATTATTACATAACACAGAGCAGGGACAAAGTGTTAAGACTTCTGTTCTTGTTTGACAAGCCGTCTCCCTACACTTATTCAGTCTATCAAGAAGTTATTCTCTGGTTGTGTGTGTCTGGTTGCAGGGCCGGATAAAGGCATAGGCCATATAGGTGGTCGCCTATGGCGCGCCACCTGCTGGTGGGTGCTGGTCACCCTCAAAGGAAAATAAATAAATACAAATAATACTACAAATTTGAGATACACTTCACACCCCTCACAAGTTTTCCTCTTGTATCCTACTTTGTGCACTGAAAGTGGGGGGATGGGTTACCGTTTGATGCGCATCACATCAAGTCAGAGACGTGAGAAGGGCCAGCGATGCTATATCCACATTTGAGTTTCCACATCAAAGCTTGTCTATTTATTGTAGAATAACAGAAATCCCCAGTCTCATTTGAAGTGCAGAGACCCCAAGCACCAAGACAGCGCAGACGCAAGTTTAGAGAACCGGTTTCTCTGTGAGAGCTGCTCTGAGCGCTCTGTGAGAGCTGCTCTGAGCACTCTGTGAGAGCGGCTCTGAGCACTCTGTGAGAGCGACTCTGAGCGCTCTGAGAGAGAATACATACAAACTAGAATAACTTATTCCCATCAAATAATTATTTAAACCAAGATCTTTTTCAAATTTTTTCACTCATGTAATCGAACAGTACTGGTCAACCGTTATTTATCATTTATGCTCCTAATCTCACCTAGGGCACCGAAATGCCCAGAGCCGGCCCTGGGTGGTTGTGTATCTCTGGTTGTGTGTGTCTGGTTGTGTCCTCATCTTCACCTGAGAATAACCAGCTGCAGAGCTGCTCCACTGGGCTTCAGTCTTCAGTTTTGCTGCATGTGGAGGCTGGCTGTATGTCCTGACTCTCTTCTGCCTTCTCTTCCAGAAACGACACCCATGGGACAGGATAGCATCCTATAGCCTGACCAATCCAGTGGCTTTACCACACCAACCAGTGACCTACAAGAAGAAGCTGGAGACCCAGTAGACAGTGGACTTGGGGAAGAAACACTCTAGCCACTATACTCCCCAATGCAAAAAAAAGACTTCATCTCAGCCCTGTGCACGGTTCATTCTGCGATTTTGTCGTGCACCTATGAAATGTTGAAGCTCCGCACGGACAGTGTGTGAACTGTGCGCCCACGCCAATGTTGGGGCCAAATGACGACTATAAATGCCAAGTCCGTGGTCGTCGCACTTCCCGCTAGGCGCATCACTGTGACTACAGGGCTACTGGAGGCGTATGAGTCAAACAATGCAAGACTAGGCTGGTCTCACATGGCTGTAGCCGCTCAGGTTTGACTCTTCAAATGCACGGACCAATCAGCTGGGTGGACAGGTACACCAACTATCTGTATGGGGAGGACATCCTAGAAAAACAGTCATATATATATATGGTTTTATGGCTGTTTTTATGCTTTATTGTACTTAATGCTAGGATCACTCCGAGTTTGGGAGAGAGAGTTTCAGTTCATGACGAACATGGAGCGCCGCAGTCCGCCGTAGAAAAGGAAAGTGTGTATTCATCTGAAATAGACGGAACAATGACGTTAAAAGATTAACAGAATTCTGCACAGAAGGCGTTTCTCGGATTCAAATATTTTGTTATTTTCTTCCAAGCGGATTCGGCAAGACCTGAGAGAGCAAGAGCTCTCGGTTGCTTCAATTATTGCTCTCTGTTTATTACCCTCTGTTGGAGTGTAATACATTACATAGAAGAAATTTTCAGAAATGTGCCCTACATGTAAATATCAAACGGGGAGACTTTCATTTCTGTCTTTATATTAACGGGTCTTTTGAATTAACTTTTTTTACTACCTGCAATCGTATGTATATAAAATGCCAAACCTACCATAAAAACGATGTAAAAGGATGTAACATTATGCTAACTATTTGAACCCTCCATGTTTTTTATAAATTTTTAGCAGTTTATCAACATGTTCAAAATGTTCTCTATTTCCATTTCCTTCACAGTCAAGTGAAGATAATGAATACTCACTAGGTTCACTTAATGTTTAGTTGGACTTATGCTCATTCAAAATAACATTTAAGAGTCAGGAACCAGCTGATACATCAGACTAGGTCGATGTAAGGTTCAGTTCGGGTCAGACCTCCCCTCAGTGTCACGAGGGCTGCAGCCAGGACTTTGGGACGTAACCTCGACGCAATGATTTATGAGCTGGTCGTGCAGTGATATCTGCTGGCGACATATGTAACTGCACCCCTGGTTTCAGTTTTGATGTGAGGCAGTTTTCATAAGTCTGGTATAGCAAATGCCGTATTTTTAGGTCACTTCTATACTGCTTCTTTTGCTATTTATTGAAGTGGTTTAACCCATTATATACAGTATATGGGTTTGTAGAGAATAGTATATAGTGCCGCACACTTATATTGATCTAATACGGTTACATGTGTGGAGGCGGAAGGGTTATGATTCGACTGGTATCAGAAAGTTACGTTGTTCTCATTTTATAGCACCGAAAAGAAAACGATCAGGAAACATTCCTTTCGCTTGTGGCCCGGGTTATCACTCACACTTTCATGGACGTTTTGCAGTGGAAACGCGACACAGTGGGCTGGTAAGAGTCCCTATCCCTCTTTAGCGGCCCTGCAACTGCAGGGACGAACTACTGCAGTCTACAGGTAAACAACCACAGGACACGCCTACTAGGGAGTACAAAGATCAGAATGTGGGACTGCAACCAAACTGAAACATGGTAGGACAACGACATTTACTTTAAAATATGCTTTAAATTAGGCAAATGACCATCATATTCGCGGTAAATCCATCTCTTAATCGTCATGGACATAGTTGATAAGGTCAGTATAATAAAGGCCTTTTGTATTTCTAACTTATTTGTGTTCACCGTGGGCGTCTCCCTGATCCTTTACAGTACATTTAGAGAATGGAGCCTGTTGTTTGTTTGTAGCCGTTTGTTTTGAGGATTTTCAGGGGCTTGTGGAAAAGGTGTAGGGGCATATGAGGGTGCTTTCACACCTTTAGTCCGTTGGTCGGGGTCAGAGGTGAAGTTTATACTTTGTTACATTTTCACTTGATTCAGAGGTGAAGTTTATACTTTGTTACATTTTCACTTGATTCAGAGGTGAAGTTTATACTTTGTTACATTTTCACATGATTCAGAGGTGAAGTTTATACTTTGTTTCATTTTCACTTGATTCAGAGGTTAAGTTTATACTTTCTTTTCATTAGTTTCGGTCAGCGTGAAGATTGGTTGAAGTGTCGCTCGTCTATTGGACAGAGCAGGTGGTGACCTTGCAGGGCTTCCTTGTTGCGAACAGTAATGATGCAGCAGCTTTGTCAGTAGGGCCCAGCTCCGTGAGTGTCCAACGACGAGCGTTGCGACGTACGTCGCTTTGGTCGCTGTGTTTGTCGCTTGGTTGGCTGCTTTTGGTCGCCGTGTTGGCTGGCTGGTTGCTGGCTGGTCGACTCAACAGCTCATCGCTATGGTCGCTGAAAGTCTGTAGGCGGTGGTTCATCGGTTAATTTGCATGTTATTAACGTTTTTTTGCAACAGTTAAAGTACCAGAAAGCCATTAGCTCTGGCGAAAGTTAGCCTACAGCTCTTTATAGCCCAAAGTATTTTAATATTAATAACGCCCGTTTTTTTCATTGGGAATGCTGAGTTGTATTATATTTCAGTGGCCTTTTCTAACCCACAACATCGCCTATTGTTGGCGGAAATAAATAAATGTCTTGTATTCTGATCTATTTTTCTATTGATGTTAAAAATGATGTAGGTGTTGCTTTATTAGTATCAATAAAATCGGTTAGTTGTATTTTGCGGTGTATTCAACTAATGTATATATGTGTATATATCCCATTTGTTTTGTGAAATGTCATGAAGCCTAATAAGATATCTTATGTACAAAATTCTTAAGTTACAGCGTCATATAGTTTGATATAAAAATAACAGTACTGAATAGTATGGGCGCAGTGGCGGAAGCGGTGGAGAGGCCAACCTTTCATTCAAGACGTCACTTGTTCGATTCCCTCTACAATCAAATTTAATTTTGCTATTACAGTCCCAAGTTATTGGTACAATCGGCCTCTTTCATTTGAACATTTTAGTACGATAGTATGATAATTATAGGACGTGACGCCTGGCTGGTGTAAGCTGGCTGCTGGCTCTGGCTGGCTGGCTGGCTAAAAAGTGTCGCGACTATAAAAGCGTCGCGACGCTTTTGGCGGCAAATGAGTCGCAACCAGAGGTGTGGCTGAATGAGCGACCATAGGTGTCCTAACCCCCCTACTTATGGCTACCTAACTGAGCTGTTTATATAGCTAAAGTTCCGATGTTGATGGACAATTTCATATACATTGCCGATTGGTCATGTCATACACAATAATCAACAATAAAAATTAATAAATTAATAAATAGAGTTCTAACTAACTCAAAGTACTACATATATAGACAACATCTCAAATGTATGTATTTGCAGTAACCAATGAAACAATGAGATGTAAAACAATATGATGACTTATTACAACAGCTTAGATGTTGCACTAGTACAAAAGTGCAGTTGAAGTGTGTGAGTGTTTTGCTGTGTTCAGTTCTCTTATGGCTGTTGGGTAGAAGCTATTCTTAAGTCTGTTTGTCCGTTATATGATGTACCAGAAGCGTCTACCAGAGGGCAGAAGGTCAAACAGATAAAGATATTGTTACGGTCTAACAAGGTCAAACAAGCAGGTCAAACAAATATTTTTTGTCCAATAAAGAGGAAGAAAATATGAATGAAATGTGATATAAAATAAATACCCTACATTTTATTTAATGTCAAGTAGTTTGAAGTGCAAAGTCTTAACACACTGTTAAGAAAAGTGAAACTTGAAAATAAAAATTAAACAATCATGTATTGAGGTATGTGAGGGACTACATTAATGCAGTCAGTTTTTACTTACTTTATACTTACACAAAACAGGATGGCCACTGTGCCCATACTGTTTTGTGTTGTTATTTTTACATCAAACTATATGACGCTATAATTAAGAATTTTGTATATAATATATCTTATTAGGCTTTATGACATTTCACAAAACAAATGGGCTATATATAAATATATGTAAAATACATAAGTTGACTACACCGCAAAATACAACTAAACGATTTTATTGATACTAATAAAGCAACACCTACATCATTTTTAACATCAATAGAAAAATAGATCAGAATACAAGACATTTCTTTATTTCCGCCAACAATAGGCGATGTTGTGGGTTAGAAAAGGCCACTGAAATATAATACAACTCAGCATTCCCAATGAAAAAAACTGGCGTTATTAATATTAAAATACTTTGGGCTATAAAGAGCTGTAGGCTAACTTTCGCCAGAGCTAATGGCTTTCTGGTACTTTAACTGTTGCAAAAAAACGTTAATAACATGCAAATTAACCGATGAACCACCGCCTACAGACTTTCAGCGACCATAGCTATGAGCTGTTGAGTCGACCAGCCAGCAACCAGCCAGCCAACACGGCGACCAACACAGCGACCAAAGCGTCATTGACCACTCACAGAGCTCGGCCTTCCTCAACTTTGTGTGGTCTTGGGTTTGTTCATTTTGCTGTCTCAAATAATTTCAAACGTGTTTTGGTGAGCTACCACAATCAATTGCTTTGTATATTCGTCCGACCATCTTTCAATGAGTGCGTTCCCTTATGTGTATGGAGGAAGAATTCTGTCACGTCTGATTGTGACTCATTTTAATGTAGGAAAAGTTAACCTAATCCTGGCTAAATGTGTTTAGTATTTCCAGTTTGTGGAAAGTGTCCGTTCAACCCACAATGCATGTATTACAATAAAAATTCAACATTAAAATTTCAATGGGTCTCAAATATTTCAAGATTCAATAGCTGTCCGACTATGTGACCCACAGAGGCCAACCCAACTTTAATCTATTCTATGACGTGTCCCCACCAATTAACCTCTTACAGTTTTTTCCATATTTCCCTTTTAAAAATGTTTATACCTTAACGAATATAGCAAAATAGCTGTCAGACAGCCATGTGAACAACAGAGGACAAACCAACTTTAATCTCTTCCATGACGTGGCTCAGGAACACAGAAGCAGCTTGGTTCCCATTTTAACAACCGCTGTCCGCCCCAGCTCTTAAAGCACGTTCGATGTTGATTATTTCATGTCAGGATGGACGGCCCATGTCCTGCAGAGGGACAACGTTTGGGTCATTCCTTGGAGTCACTACAGCCGCCCTCATGGCCTTTTATGTGAGCGGAGAGCTTCTGATGAGGCCTCACAACTATGTTTAATATTTTCAAACTGTATATTAATTCAGGTGATAGAAAAGGTGTTAAGTAACATACAAACGTGGCTAACACTATAATTTAAACTTGATTTCACCTACTTGTCTCAAGATTTTTATTAACTGCTGTCGTGCTTTTGTCTCTCCCCAGATATTGCAGAACTTCAATCCGTTTAGATGAGCTGCATGGCAGTGATGATATGGAAGCCAACGTGGACATGTGGGGCCCATGTTTTGAATGAAAGCATGTTATGGCAAAACAATACACCTTATTTTGCCCAAATTAAAAAGACTTGCACTGACACAGAGCCTCACAAGTTGGCTGCCATCAAAATATGTTGAACGGTTTGACGGTTGAAGCTCCTACAAATTGGACGGTCATGTTCATTTCCAATTCTCAGTTCATGTTAATTATATATTTAGTTTTGTTTTATTTAAATGTAATTGGCAATGATAGTGCATCACCAAATTGTCGCCAGGCAGAATACAGGATGGAAGATGAATGCTGTCCTACCTGTCCAGCTGGTAAGAGACAAATAAATAAATTAACTAACTAACTAGCTCACTAAATCAAGTTATAATTGTGTTGAATGCAGCCCACAGCTGTCTGAATTAGCTTGCTAACTAGGTTGTTGTCTAACCCTAATTCAGATGAAATCAATCAAAATCATAGATTGTGAGTTATTATTTCGGTAATTTTTATTTATTGTATTTTTAGTTAAAACAGTCAATTGACAAACATGTTCTGTCCAACAGGAATGCATGTTAATAGACATTGCACAGAATACACAAGTACATCATGTGCACCTTGCACAGAAGGTACATTCCAAGATGGCGACAATGGGCGTGAACAATGCTTTTCATGTAAAAACTGTGATGCAGGTACATTTTCACTTTTCATCTTATTATTTCACAAACCCCTTGGTAATATTACAAATATCCTGGTTCAAAACCCTGATGGCTCAGTGATATGTACACATATAATTTAAAACCCTTTCCCCCTTAAAGACAACCATGAAAACAATAACTGAGTAACAGGGCATGAATGAGAAACATGAGTTTAGGATTAATGAGGGTTAAAGATACCTAGATGCCCCTCGAATGCACTGAATAATCACCTGCTTTTCCCATCAAGTTATTCAAATCAAAGACTTCCTCAGACAACCTTCTCATTCTCTCCGGTTCCTCTGTAACTGTTGTGATTGACAGGTCTGGGCCTGAAGGTGAAGAAGTCGTGTACATCAACATCAGATGCTCTGTGTGAGCCCCTGGATGGATACTTCTGTAGTGACTCTAACAGAGGGGGATGTATGGCCGCTCAGAGACACACGGTTTGCAGTCCTGGTCAATACATCAGTCAAAGAGGTTGGTGTCAAAACCCATCTTCTGAATCTATTTAGCCCAGAACTCCTTTTAATTACAATTCTCTATTTCCTTGTTCCTTCTTGGAGCTTTCACCAAATAACTTCGATGAATTTCAGCTTGGTTGCTATACTTTATATTGCAGAAGTAATTATCCATATTTTTGGCCACAACTGGTGAATGTAATGTTTACACTACATCTGACAATTGTCGTGTTTCAATAAAACCTTTATATTTACACAGGAACAGCAGAAAAAGACACAGAGTGCCTCCAGTGTACTGATGGAACATTCTCAGATGGTGCATCATCTTCTTGCCAGAACCACATGATGTAAGAGAATATTATAATTAATTTATCAATACAGTTAGTACATTAATGGTATTTCTAGCATTAAGCCAGTGCTTTGGTTTGAATGTTTTCTCTGCTGTTTAGTAAGAACAATTTTAATTGCAAAATAAGCTTTAAAATCACACATACAATTTTATATTTGAATTGTATCCAATGCAGCTTGCAGTGAATTCAGACCCAGGTAGATACAGGTCATTAGGAGCAGGTAGGGGTTAGGTATCTAGCTCAAGAACCCACCTGTAGGCCTACAGGTAGGTTGTGGACATTGGGGATCAAACAGTACCTTTGGATAAGGAGTCAAACACCCAATCTACTATCCTGCCCCCAGGATAGTGTATACACTACACACCCTGAAACTAAACGTGTTGTTTTGTCCTTCTCATTTCAGATGTGAATCTGTTGGACTGAAACAGATAAAACCAGGAAATGATTCAACTGATTCTGAATGTGGAGAACATGGTGCAGACACAAGACTTGTGGCAGGAGTAATATCAGGAGTCATACTATTAATGGCTTTAATAATATTCATAGCCATTATTCAGAGGAAGAAAATAAGAGGTAAGTGTTACATTAAACTAACATGTATCATGTTACATTGAACTCTAACATGTATCATGTTACATTGAACTCTAACATGTATCATGTTACATTGAATGAACATTTATCATGTTACATTCTACTAACATGTATTATGTTACATTGAATGAACATGTATCATGTTACATTCTACTAACATGTATCATGTTACATTAAACTCTAACATGTATTATGGTTACATTGAATGAACATGTATCATGTTACATTAAACTAACATGTATCATGGTTACATTAAACTAACATGCATCATGTTACAATAAACTAACATGTATCATGGTCATAATGCTGAATGATAGTGACTGCTGTCATGTGGTGGCTGCTGTTCTGACATGATGCTGTATTGTTTATCACTATATAGCATGGATATCAACCCTTAAACAAAAACAGGTTTGTGTTACTACTTTAGTTTGACCCTGGAGTGTGTGTGCACCTATACTGACAGTGATATTTATTAAATGATGCACCTTGTAAATAACTCCTAAAAATAAATGCATTTAAATGTAATAAACACATATAATTTAAAATAATATCAATTTAACATAATAATTGTGAATATTTTATTTACAAGAAATCCCCAAGCAACGATAGATCATCAGACCCTCAGCTAAGCGGTGAGCTCTTCCTCCACCTATTTCAGTCCACCAATGTGCTACTAAAATATGTAATAATTAATTTAGACCAAGAGAGGTCTAACATAGAACAAATTCAAGCTGTAGGTCAGAGCCTACCTGCCAGAGTGGTCACATGACAACTGTATTATAAACGATAGGGCTATAAACTTGGACACTACTGTCACAGCCGGGGCAATGTGGCCACTTGCAAGCCTGCGTTTTGGCTCAGCAACTTGTTGTTAATCATTGCAGGGACAAAGTGTAAGACTTCTATCCTTGTTGGACCATGACAATGGCAGCCGTCTCCCTACACTTGTTCAGTATGTCAATATGTTCTTCTGTGTAGAGGCTAATTCAGAGTGGAAACATTATGTGATATGACATACAAGTAATATTTCAGTAGCTTGCACCTCTGGCTGGTTGTGTCTTGTTTGGTAGGGTGGTTGTATACATCTGGTTGTGTCCTCATCTCCACCTGAGAATAACCAGCTGCAGAGCTGCTCCACTGGGCTTCAGTCTTCAGTCTTCAGTGTTGCTGCATGTGGAGGCTGGCTGTATGTCCTGACTGTCTTCTGCCTTCTCTTCCAGAACTGAGACCCATGAGACAGGAGAGCATCCTATATTCTGACCAATCCAGTGGCTTTACCACACCAACCAGTGACCTAAAAGAACAAGCTGGAGACCCAGTAGACAGTGGACTTGGGGAAGAAACACTCTAGCCACTATACTCCACAATGCAAAAAAATGACTTAATCTCAGCCCTGTGCACGGTTCATTCTGCGATTTTGTCGTGCACCAATGAAATGTTGAAGCTCCACATGGAGAGTGTGCGAACTGCGCGCACACGCCAATGTTGGGGCCAAATGACGACTATAAATGCCAAGACCGTGGTCGTCGCACTTCCCGCTAGGCACATCACTGTGACTACAGGGCTACTGGAGGCGTATGAGTCAAACAATGCAAGACTAGGCTGGTCTCACATGGCTGTAGCCGCTCAGGTTTGACTCTTCAAATGCACGGACCAATCAGCTGGGTGGCTTAATACATGGACCAATCATCAGGGTGGACAGGTACACCAACTATCTGCATGGGGAGAGGATTTCTGCATGTCTATATTAACGGGTCTTTTGAATTAGCAATTTTTACTACATGCAATCGTACGTATATAAAATTCCAAACCTACCATAAAAACGATGTAAAAGGACATAGCATTATGCTAACTATTTTAACCCTCCATGTTTTATATCAACTTTTAGCAGTTTTCAAAATGTTTGCGTGTTCAAAATAATGTTCTCTATTTCCATTTCCTTCACAGTCAAGTGAATATACTCACTGGGTTCACTTAATATTTAGTTGGACTTATGCTCACTCAAAATAACCTTTTGAGAGTAAAGAACCAGCTGACACATCAAAATAGGTTGATGTAAAGTTCAGTTCAGGTCAGACCTCGCCTCAGTGTTACTCAGGCTGCAGCCTGGACGTTGGGACGTTACCGCGGCACAATGATTTATGAGAGTCGGGCAGTGACACTAGCTGGACATATATTTAACTGCACCACTGGTTTCAGTTTTCATTAGAGTCTGGTTAAGCAAATGCCGTATTTTTAGGTCACTTCTACACTGGTTCTTTTGCTATTTATTTAAGTGATTTAACCCACTATATACGTTATATGGGTTTGTAGATAATAGTATATAGTGCCACGCACTTATATTGATCTAATGCGCTTACATGTGTGGAGGCGGAAGGGTTATGATTCAACTGGTATCAGAAAGTTACGTTGTTCTCAATTTATAGCATCGAAAATAAAACGATCAGGAAACATGCCTTTCGCTTGTGGCCCGGGTTCCCACTCACATTTCATGGACGTTTTGCAGTGGAAACGCGACACAGTGGGCTGGTAAGAGTCCCTATCCCTCTTTAGCGGTCCTGCAACTGCAGGAAGGAACTACTGACGTCAGCGGGTAAACAGAACCACAGACCGCCTACTATGGAGTGAAAGATCGGAAGGTGGGACTGCAACCAAACTGAAACATGGTAGGACAACGACATTTACTTAAAAATATGCTTTAAACGAAGCAAATGACCATCGTCTTCACGTTCAATCGGTCTCTTAATCGTCATCGACATAGTTGATAAGATCAGTATAATGAAGGGCTTTTGTATTTCTAGCTTATTTGTGTTCACCGTGGGCGTCTTCCTGATCCTTAATAGTACATTACAGAATGGCGCCTGTTTGTTTCTAGCCGTTTATTTTGAGGATTTTCAGGGGCTTGTGGAAAAGGTGTAGGGGCATACGAGGGCGCTTTCACACCTTTAGTCCGTAGGTCGGGGTCAGAGGTGAAGTTTATACTTTCTATTTCATTTGTTTCGGTCAGCGTGAAGACTGGTTGAAGTGTCGCTCGTCTGATGGACAGAGCAGATAGTGAACTCGCAGGGTTTCATGTTGCGGACAGCAATAATGCAGCAACTTTGTGTAATCTTTTTTATTTTTTTTTATTTTGCATTGTTGTTCATACAAACTGAAAATAACCCCTGTTCCACAATTCTGTCTCGAATAATTTCAAACGTGTTTTTCTGAGTTATCACAATAAATTATAATTATATAATTAAATGAGTGCGTTCTCCTATGTGTCTGGAGGACTAATTCTGTCACGTCTGATTGCGACTCATTTCAATCTAGGAAAAGTTCGCCTAAACCTGGCTGAATATGTTTAGTTTTTCCAGGTTGTGGAAAAGGTGTGCATTCAACCCACAATGCATGTATTTTGGTTCACTTCTTGTAGTTGGGTCGTAGTCCGTTAGCAGTTTTATTTGTTGCCAGCAACAGCTCAACTACAATTTATAGCAACCATTTTGTCAAAGTTATGCTTGCATGTATTAAAATAAATATTCAACATTCAAATTTCAATAGGTCTCAAATATTTCAAGATTCAATAGCTGTCAGACCAAGTGACCCACAGATCAAACCAACGTTAATCTCCCCTACATTCTACAACAATTCATTTGTCCATATTTCCCTTTTCAAAATCCCTATACCTTTTTCAATTATTGCAAACATCGAATGGCTGTGAAGACACACAGAGGTCAACCCAGCTCTAATGTCCCCCATGACATGTCCAGGGCGTTCCACCAAAACCACGAGGCTCAGCAACACAAAAGCAGCTTGGTTCCCATTTTAACTTCCGCTGTCCGCCCCAGCTCTTAAAGCACGTTCGATGTTGATTATGTCATGTCAGGATGGACGGCCCATGTCCTGCAGAGGGACAGTGTTTGGGTCATTCCTTGGAGTCACTACAGCCGCCCTCATGGCCTTTTATGTGAGCGGAGAGCTTCTGATGAGGCCTCACAACTATGTTTAATATTTTCAAATTGTATATTAATTCAGGTGAACATACAAACGTGGCTAACACTATAATTTCAACTTGATTTCACTTACTTGTCTCAAGATGTTTATTAACTGCTGTCGTGCTTTTGTCTCTCCCCAGATATTGCAGAACTTCAATCCATTTAGAGGAGCTGCATGGCAGTGATGATATGGGAGCCAACGTGGGCATATGTTTTGAATGAAAGCATGTTATGTCAAAACAATACACCTTATTTTGCCCAAATTAAAAAGACTTGCACTGACACAGAGCCACAAGTTTGCTGCCATCAAAATATGTTGAACAGTTTGACGCAGTTTGACACAGTTTGACGGTTGAAGCTTATACAAATTGGACGGCCATGTTCATTTCCAATTCTCAGTTCATGTTAATTATATATTTAGTTTTATTTTATTTATATGTAATTGGCAATGCTATTGCATCAGCAACGTGTCGCCAGGCCGAATACAGAGTCGGAGACGAATGCTGTCCTGCCTGTCCAGCTGGTAAGAGTATCTGAATTAGCTAACTAGCTCACTAAATTAAGTTATAATTGTTTTCAATGCAGCCCACAGAATGTCTGAATTAGCTAGTTAACTAGCTTGTTTAATTTATTTTGGGATTAAATAACAATAAAAGTGTAATTGTTTTCTGTCCAACAGGAATGCATGTTAATAGACATTGCACAGAAGACACAAGTACATCATGTGCACGTTGCACAGAAGGTACATTCCAAGATGGTGAAAATGGGCGTGAACAATGCTTTTCATGTAAAAATTGTGATGCAGGTACATTTTCACTTTTCATCTTAATATTTCACAAACCCCTTGGTAATATTACAAATATCACGGTTCAAAACCCTGATGGCTCAGTGATGTGTACACATGTCATTTAAAACCCTTTCCCCCTTAAAGAAGACCATGAATACAATGACTGAGTAGCAGGGCATGAATGAGAAACATGAGTTTAGGATTAATGAGGGTTAAAGATACCTAGATGCCCCTCGAATGCACTGAATAATCACCTGCTTTTCCTATCAAGTTATTCAAATCAAAGACTTCCTCAGACAACCTTCTCATTCTCTCCGGTTCCTCTGTAACTGTTGTGATTGACAGGTCTGGGCCTGAAGGTGAAGAAGTCGTGTACATCAACATCAGATGCTCTGTGTGAGCCCCTGGATGGATACTTCTGTAGTGACTCTAACAGAGGTGGATGTATGGCCGCTCAGAGACACACGGTTTGCAGTCCTGGTCAATACATCAGTCAAAGAGGTTGGTATCAAAACCCATCTTCTGAATCTATTAAGGCCAGAACTCCTTTTAATTACAATTCTCTATTTCCTTGTTCCTTCTTGGAGCTTTCATCAAGCAACTTTGATGAATTTCAGCTTGGTTGCTATGTTTTATATTGCAGAAGTAAATATCCATGTTTTTGGTCACAACATTTATATTTACACAGGAACAGCAGATAAAGACACAGAGTGCCTCCAATGTACTGATGGAACATTCTCAGATGGCACGTCATCGTCTTGCCAGAACCACACAAAGTAAGTGATTATAGTTAATTTATCAATACCATTAGTACATTAATGGTACTTTAAGCATGAAACCAGTACTTTCATTTCAATGTTTTCTCTTCTATTATTGAGAAAATATTTGGACATTGGGGATCAAACCCAGTACCTTTGGATCAGGAGTTGGATCAGGAGTCGAACACCCAATCTACTATCCTGCCCCCAGGATAGTGTATACACTACACACCCTGAAACTAAACGTGTTTTGTTCTTCTCATTTCAGATGTGAATCTGTTAGACTGAAACAGATAAAACCAGGAACGGATTCAACTGATTCTGAATGTGGAGAACATGGTTCAGACAGAGGACATGTGGCTGGAATAGTACCAGGAATCATACTTGTAATGGCATTAATGGCATTAATCATAGCCATTATTCAGAGAAATAAAAAAAGAGGTAAATGTTACAGTAATCTAATATTTATCAGGTTACATTAAACTAACATGTATGATGGTACATTAAACTAACATGTATCATGTTATATTAAACTAACATGTATCATGTTACATTAAACAAACATGTATCATGGTTACATTAAACTAACATGTATGATGGTTACATTAAACTAACATGTATCATCTTACATTAAACTAACATGTATCATAACTACATTAAACTAACATGTATCATGTTACATTAAACTGACATGTATCATGTTACATTAAACTAACATGTATCCTGGTTACATTAAACTAACATGTATCATGTTACATTAAACTAACATTTATCATGGTCACATTAAACTAACATGTATCATGGTTACATTAAACTAACATGTATCATGTTACATTAAACTAACATGTATCATGTTACATTAAACTAACATGTATCATGGTTATAGTAAACTAACATGCATCATGTTACATTAAACTAGCATGTATCATGTTACATTAAACTCTAACATGTATCAAGTTACAGTAAACTAACATGTATCATGGTCATTATGCTGAGTGATAGTGACTGCTGTCATGTGGTGGCTGCTGTTCTGACATGTTGCTGTATTGTTTATCACTATATAGCATGGATATCAACCCTTAAACAAAAACAGGTTTGTGTTATTACTTTAGTTTGACACTGGAGTGTGTGTGCACCTATACTGACAGTGATATTTATTAAATGATGCACTTATTAAAATAAAATTAATACATGTAATACATTTAAAATAATAAATGTGCATATTTTATTTACAAGGAATCCCCAAAAAATGAAAGATCAGACCATCAGCTAAGCGGTAAGCTTTTCCTCCACCTATTTCAGTTCACCAATGTGTTACTAAAATATGTAATAATTAGGCCCAGCGCCCAAAGTTCAACATATTTTAACTTTTATGCACGGAGAAAAAAGGCAGAAAGCGCCAGGCGCACAGTTAAGAAAATGGAGAAAAGAGGAGGAGGAAAGGAAAGCCTTCCTTTGTAGTTGCTAGCTAGCTACTCTGCAGCTGCAGCTACATGTTTTTGTTTGTAATAGGCTAACTTTATCTACTCTATAACTGTCCAGATCTGAAGAAGCCCCCAGAAGCTGGAGAAGAGGCATCTGATCTCCCATCTTCACCTCTCCTCTCTCCGGAGGTTGTACATCGCTGTGTAATTAATAATACACTGATATGTTGACATTATTATTATTATTATTGTTGAATGTTAGTTACACCGTGTTACTAATTAAATGTAAGTCTTAGTCAATTATATAAAGTGTATTTATACAGTGCTACCTTATATGCAGTAGAATGACCAAGGACTTAATGCAGTGGTATGGATGGATGAACTGTGTTTTTTAATACAGCCTGCAGGTCACCCAACATCCAGCACCACATCCAGCACTCCAGCTACTTCCAGTGAAACACAGCCTGCAGGACAAGCAACATCCAGCACTCCAGCTACTTCCAGTGAAACACAGCCTGCAGGTCAAGCAACATCCAGCACTCCAGCTACTTCCAGTGAAACACAGCCTGCTACCCTGGACATCTGGAATGTTTTGTCCACAAATGGATGCTAGGGAATCTATTGGACTATATATTAGACTGCAACCATCGATATTTATTCAAATATATAAAAACTACATAAAAACTAGAATAACTTATTCCCATCAAAGAAATTGCATACCAAGACCATTTTTCACCTTCTTTTACTCGTGTAATTGAACAGTACTGGTCAACCGTTATCTATCATTCATGCTTCAGATGTGTTTATTGCCTGATGTCTTGTTATTTATGAATCATTGTCTATCCTATTTATATCCAGTGATTTGCAAGGCTTACTGACTCACACCAAGTTAAATGATATGGCTGTGATTCAAAACATTTCAACTAATTGTAGCAGACAGTCAGAGCCTACCTAGCAGAGAGACCAGAGTGGCAGACCTACTGAACAACATCCTCTAGATCTTATATTATAGAATGGAGCTATCCATGTATATAAGACACTACTTTCATAGCTGGGGCAATGTGGCCAGCATAACGTCAGCTCAGTGGCGTTTATAACGTAGCTCACTGAGTCATCATGACCACACAGAGCAGGGACAAAGGGTAGAAAGACTTTTGTTCTTGTTTGACAACGATAATGGCAGCCGTCTTCCTACTTTGTGCACTGAAAGTGGGGGGATGGGTTACCGTTTGATGCGCATCACATCAAGTCAGAGACGTGAGAAGGGCCAGCGATGCTATATCCACATCAAAGCTTGTCTATTTAATGTAGAATAACAGAAATCCCCAGTCTCATTTGAAGTTCAGAGACCCCAAGCACCAAGACAGCGCAGACACAAGTTTAGAGAACCGCTTTCTCTGTGAGAGCGGCTCCGAGCGCTCTGTGAGAGCGACTCCGAGCGCTCTGAGAGCAGCTCTGAGCGCTCTGTGAGAGCGGCTCTGAGCGCTTGTTGTCTTGTGCCATTTAAACTTAGAACTGTAAAAATGTAATTTCGAAGCTTTCTCAACGTTGTTGGACATTTTGTTACGTCTATTGTTTAGTTGATGAGCGGTGCTGCCCTGGGCCCAGCGCCCAAAGTTCCACATATTTTAACTTTTATGCACGGTGAAAAAACGTCAGAAAGCGCGAGGCACGCTGCTCTGAACCGATCCGACTGATCAGTTTTCCACAATGAAAAGGTCCAAGCCTTCAGGTGCGCAATTTAGAAAACTGGAGAGCCTTCATTTGTAGTGGCTAGCTAGCTACTCTTCAGCTGCAGCTACATGTTTTTATTTGTAATAGGCTAACTTTATCTACTCTATTACTCTCCAGCTGCATTCAGGAAATATCCACCGAAGCGCACACCTGCTGTAGAAGAGGCATCTGTTCTCCCATCTTCACCTCTCCTCTCTACAGAGCATGTACGTTCAGCCAATTATTTGTCATTATTATATTGTTTTTATTGTTGAGTGTTAGTTACACCGTGTTACTAATTAAATGTAGGTCTTAGTCAAATTATATAAAGTGTATTTGTACAGCGCTACCTTATATGCAGTAGAAAGACAAAGGACTTAATGCAGTGGTGTAACAGTATGGATGAACTGTATGTTTGGATACAGCCTGCAGGTCACCCAACATCCAGCACTCCAGCTACCTCCAGTGCAACACAGCCTGCTACAGGTGAGTTCTGTTAATTGTATGTTACAGCTGCAGTTATGTAAAAAGGTTGGCTATAATTCTATCAAATATTCACGATCAGTTATGAACATGCGTATCTCACCCTGGACATCTGGAATGTTTTGTCCACAAATGGATGCTAGGGAATCTATTGGACTATATATTAGACTGCAACCATCTATATTTATTCAAATTGTCTACAGGACACATAAAACTAGAATAACTTATTCCCATCAAATAATTATTGAAACTAAGACCTTTTTCACCCTTTTTCACTCATGTAATTGAACAATACAATAATAATACTTAACAATACTTATCTTCCAGTAACTACACCGCTAATGTCCAGTGACCGTCCTGCACCAACCAGGGACCTACAAGAAACTGCTGTAGCTGTGAATGATCATGATGTGGACCCTCCCTGAAGTGACACATATGGTTTGTGTCCTCATCTCCACCTGAGAGTAACGAACTGCAGAGCTGCTCCACTGGGCTTCAGTCTTCAGGCAGAGTGTTGCTGCATGTGGAGGCTGGCTGTATGTCCTGACTCTCTTCTGCCTTCTCTTCCACAAACTACTAAAAACCACTAAACTCCAGTGACCTACTAGAAGAAGATGGAGACCAAGTGAAAAGTAGACTTGGGGAAGAAACAACGACCCTCCACTACGCTCAGTCTGAGGCATCGGAGTCAAGAGTCAACCTCGGGGGAGGTATGCCAGGACCAATCAGTGCCCGGGGGAGGTATGCCAGGACCGATCAGTGCCCGGGGGAGGTATGCCAGGACCAATCAGTGCCCGGGGGAGGTATGCCAGGACCGATCAGTGCCTGAGGGAGGTATGCCACGACCAATCAGTGCCCGGGGGAGGTATGCCAGGACCAATCAGTGCCCGGGGGAGGTATGCCAGGACCAATCAGTGCCTGGGGGAGGGAGCTTCTGCTCATGACAAACATGGAGCACCGCGGTCTGCTGAATAGAAAAAGAACAATGGCGCCCAAGGAAAGTATGTTGTCATGAAACAGAATGAACAATGACATTAAGAGATGACCAGAATTCAACACAGAAGGCTTTTTCAGATCAGACAAATTCCATCCATCTGAATCTCAACAGGGATACTTTTATTGGTCTTTCAACTTTGTTTAATTGTCTTTTGAAATAACTTTTTTTTACTACCTGCAGTATTATGTATATAAAATGCTAAACAATTTTAGGCTTTCATGTTTCATATCTTGGCAGTTTGTCAATTTGTTCAAAAGTGTGTTCTCTATTCCCATTGCCTTCGGTCTGGTGAAGATAGTGAATACTCACTATGTTCACTTCACTCAACCTCAAAATAACCTTTAAGAGTCAGGAACCTGCTGATACATCAGACTAGGTTGACGTAAGGTTCTGTTCGGTCAGACCTCCCCTCAGTGTCACGAAGGCTGCAGCCTGGGGACCGACGCGACACTGCTTTATGAGCCAGTCGTGCGGTGACACCTGCTGGCAAAATATGTAACTGCACCCCTGGTTTCAGTTTTGATGTGACGCAGTTATAATTTGCTTGAGTTCGGTAGGCAGCTACTCAAATCAGCCATCCATACCTAATAGATCCATATCTAAATGATATATCTGTTATTATATAACAGTAACACTGCTGGATGAGAGATTAGTAGACAGCAGACCCAAGTTAATTGCTGTTGCGGCTATTGCGCGTTCATGTGTTCACCAGATGTGAGTGTGATTAACCATTACAAGCCGTTTCAAAATCTCCCCTGCCCTGTGACAATGTCATCATTTAGCAAAATATGTTTTGTAAAATGTAAAGGTAATTTCTGAATTGCTTCATTGGCTATTTATTGAAGTGGTTGGATCTACTTTATCCGGGCAGGGTGTCCCTACCCGAGCTGCGGCAACCGGAAGACCGGAAACACTGACGCGCTCGGCGTCAAGTTAACTTCCAGGTGGTGAAGGGGGCGGCGCGAAACTCAAACCCAGTGGAGCTTCGCACGGTGCGAACAGCTTGCCGCGGAAGGAAAGGTTTAAAGGGTTTCGCCAAAACATGGACAGACACGGAGAGCATTTCACCTCGGATACAAACTAACCCGACGACGGATTTAACAACATACATGCGGTCATCCGCATATATCCAAAAGCCCACTAAAGTAAGTAACGTGATGTTAACTTGCCGTCTCAGAAACTCTGCGTATTAAAAGGAGTTTTGGGCTATAAATGATGACCGGTTCTTGAAGGAACCGGTGGGGAGGGGGGTGCGGGGTGCGTCCTTAAACGGAGCAGTCTGTAGACTCGTTTCGGGCATCTTTCTGAGCTTGGCAGCACAAGATGCAACTTTCTGTTGGTGAATGCGCTTAATGGGAGATTGGAAGACCTTTGTCGAATACGATCTGATGTAGCGTGTGTGCTGTCGGCGTCTTCCCCGATGACCCGCTACCGACAGAGTACATGGAGCAACACAGAGGTGTGGACCGACGGGAAGACCAAATAGTCCTCGGGTCTCCTCCATTAATAACAAACATCACAGCCATTTTAGATGGAAAACGGCAACTGAATGCCATCTACCAGGAATTACAAAGTGAAATGCTTGCCAAAGGGTCGACATGGGCATTGATTTGTGTTCTCATCGCAACCTCTACTACTGTGTATTACAGCCCCACTTAACGTCGCCTGTACCGCAGGGGTCTGGCGAACCTACGCTTCGCGTGGCCTAGTTAGTCGCTCCAAACCATTGGATCGAAACGCACCTTTTATTCGAATTTTTTTTCTTCATTGTGACATTTCAAAATGTATTTTTAAACATGAGATGGAAAAACTGCACCACCTGCAGCAGGCAGCGTAAAACCACTGTACTAAAACTTGAATCCTCGATGCATCTTTATTTACTATATATATATATATATATATATATATATATATATATATATATATATATATATATATATATATATATATATATATATATATATATGCACTTTATTTTTTATCTCTCCCCAGATATTTTGGAAATTCATGGGATCAAGTCAAACTGCATATCATGGAGCCCCTCATGTTCATGATATTTTTATCTTATTTAATTAGCCATCATGCTATTGCGTCAGGAAATTGTCCATGGGATGAGTACAGAGTGGGAATTGAATGTTGCCCTTCATGTCCTCCTGGTAAGAGCCACATTTCTGAACTGTTGTTAAATATATGAATAAATAAATAATCAGATTGAAGAAATACAACTTACTTTGTATGTAACAAAGCCAATTGAAAAATGACAAATTCCACATTTTCTTTCAACAGGAAGGTATGTTGAAAGGGACTGCACGGAGAGAAGCATGACAAAGTGTGCATATTGCACAAATGATACTTTCAAAGAAGGCCTTAATGAACAGAAGCAATGCTCTAAATGTACAAAGTGTGATGCAGGTACAGCTATATTATTTAATGGAAATGCCCCCCATGCAACCCCATATGTTGTGTTGATGAGAACGTTGTGTTCATATTTATATCAGAAGTTGTGGTGTTCATGTTTATATCAGAAGTTGTGTACTCTCTGGTTCCTCTGTGACTGTTGTGATTGACAGGTCTCGGCCTGAAGGTGAAGAAGTCGTGTACATCAACATCAGATGCTCTGTGTGAGCCCCTGGATGGATACTTCTGTAGTGACTCTAACAGAGGTGGATGTATGGCCGCTCAGAGACACACGGTTTGCGGTCCTGGTCAATACATCAGTCAAAGAGGTTGGTGTCAAAACCTATCTTCTGAATCTATTAAGCCCAGAACTTTGAATTACAATTCTCTATTTCCTTTTTCCTTCTTGGAGCTTTCACCAAACAGCTTTGATGAATTTCAGCTTGGTTGCTATATTTTATATTGCAGAAGTAAATATCCATATTGTTGGTCACAACATTTATATTTACACAGGAACAGCAGATAAAGACACAGAGTGCCTTCAATGTACTGATGGAGCATTCTCAGATGGCACGTCATCGTCTTGCCAGAACCACACAAAGTAAGTGAATATTATAGTTAATTTATCAATACAATTAGTACATTAATGGTACTTTTAGCACTAAGCCAATGCTTTGGTTTGAATGTTTTCTCTTCTATTTAATAATAAAAATATTAATTGCAAAAGTTATTACACAAGCAATTTTATGCAAAGCAGCGTACAGTGAATTCAGACCCAGGTAGATACAGGTCAGTAGGAGCAGGTAGGGGTTAGGCATCTAGCTCAAGAACCTACCTGTAGGCCTACAGGTAGGTTGTGGACATTGGGGATCAAACAGTACCTTTGGATAAGGAGTCAAACACCCAATCGACTATCCTGCCCCCAGGATAGTGTATACACTACACACCCTGAAACTAAACGTGTTGTTTTGTCCTTCTCATTTCAGATGTGAATCTGTGGGACTGAAACAGATAAAACCAGGAACTGATTCAACTGATTCTGAATGTGGAGAACATGGTTCACACACAGGACTAGTGGCAGGAGTAATATCAGGAATCATACTTGTAATGGCATTAATCATAGCCATTATTCAGAGGAAGAAAATAAGAGGTAAATGTTACAGTAATCTAATATTTATCATATTTACATTAAACGAACAAGTATCATGTTACATTAAACAAACATGTATCATGTTACATTAAACTAGCATGTATCATGTTAGAATAAACTAGCATGTATCATGTTACATTAAACTAACATGTATCATGTTACATTAAACTAACATGTATCAAGTTACAGTAAACTAACATGTATCATGGTCATTATGCTGAATGATAGTGACTGCTGTCATGTGGTGGCTGCTGTTCTGACATGTTGCTGTATTGTTTATCACTATATAGCATGGATATCCACCCTTAAACAAAAACAGGTTTGTGTTATTACTTTAGTTTGACCCTGGAGTGTGTGTGCACCTATACTTACGGTGATATTTATTAAATGATGCACTTATTAAAATGCAATTAATACACTAAAAATAATAAATGTGAATATTTTATTTACAAGGAATCCCTAAAAAATGAAGGATCAGACTATCAGCTAAGCGGTAAGCTTTTCCTTCAATTCCTCCTAAAATATGTAATAATTATATATGTGGAAAGTAGGCTCAGACCCTCAGTTTGAACGTTTTTGTGTAGTATGTTTTTTGTACAGTAAGTCGCTGAGCAAAAACGTAGGCTTGCAAGTTGCCGTGGGTGTGGGGGTGGGTGTGGGTGGGTGGGTGGGTGGACTGGTTTATGATGAGCAGCATCCACTCCCGGCTGTCAATCAAAACACCAATAGAATAAAATCCACACGGACGGCAGGAGAAAGTTTGACGGTGTTTTATAGGTTTCTCAAGATAACAGTTGTCGTTCTGTAACAAATACAGTAATGCCATTATTATTAGACACCACTGCTGACCTGATAAACAAACACTACTGACGAGAGCCCCATTGATCTGTATAATATGGAATAGAAAGTATATAAATCAAATAAGTATCGATGCTATTCACCGTATTCAGGGAACCGGAGTTACACATGAACTTGACTACGGCCGTATTAATAAACGCTCACAATTTAAAGTCCCGTTACCGTATGCATTGCAAAGACAACCATTAGCTTAACTAAAACCCAAGGTTTGCAACGTAAAACGAGCCAAGGCTACATGCAGCACAAATGACCAGACACACAGACGATGCAACTAGTGGTCACACCACGCATGCTGCAGACATTCGACGAATGGACAACCAAAGAATCACCCAATGAAGGTTAACACACACAGAATGTATATCAGTAACAACATTAACATCACGGGAGCACAACTGAAACCACCAATAACTTTCCACACTCCGCGGTGCCACTGCTCTGCGCGATGTTTGCTACAAAACGGCTGCATTCGCTAGCAGAGTGATCGGCTACGTTGACCAATCACATGCTTAAAGCGGTAGCCCTCATTAATTAACATTTGCTATTGGTCCGGCAGTGCAGCGACTCGGAGCCTTTTATACAGAATGTATATATATGTATGGGCTATATACACTACTGTAAGCCTGCGACTTACTGTTCATTATTACATAACACAGAGCAGGGACAAAGTGTTAAGACTCCTGTTCTTGTTTGACAAGCCATCTCCCTACACTTATTCAGTCTATCAAGAAGTTCTTCTCTGGTTGTGCGTGTCTGGTTGCAGGGCCGGCTAAAGGCATAGGCCATATAGGTGGTCGCCTATGGCGCGCCACCTGCTGGTGGGTGCTGGTCACCCTCAAAGGAAAATAAATAAATACAAATAATACTACAAATTTGAGATACACTTCACACCCCTCACAAGTTTTCCTCTTGTATCCTACTTTGTGCACTGAAAGTGGGGGGATGGGTTACCGTTTGATGCGCATCACATCAAGTCAGAGACGTGAGAAGGGCCAGCGATGCTATATCCACATTTGAGTTTCCACATCAAAGCTTGTCTATTTATTGTAGAATAACAGAAATCCCCAGTCTCATTTGAAGCGCAGAGACCCCAAGCACCAAGACAGCGCAGACGCAAGTTTAGAGAACCGGTTTCTCTGTGAGAGCGGCTCTGAGCGCTCTGTGAGAGCAGCTCTGAGCGCTCTGTGAGAGCGACTCTGAGCGCTCTGTGAGAGCTGCTCTGAGCGCTCTGAGAGAGCATACATACAAACTAGAATAACTTATTCCCATCAAAGAATTATTTAAACCAAGACCTTTTTCAAAATTTTTCACTCATGTAATCGAACAGTACTGGTCAACCGTTATTTATCATTTATGCTCCTAATCTCACCTAGGGCACCGAAATGCCCAGAGCCAGCCCTGGGTGGTTGTGTATCTCTCGTTGTGTGTGTCTGGTTGTTTCCTCATCTCCACCTGAGAATAACCAGCTGCAGAGCTGCTCCACTGGGCTTCAGTCTTCAGGCAGAGTGTTGCTGCATGTGGAGGCTGGCTGTATGTCCTCACTCTCTTCTGCCTTCTCTTCCAGTAACTACACCACTAAACTCCAGTGACCGTCCTGCATCAACCGGTGACCTACCAGAAGAAGATGGAGACCAAGTGAAAAGTGGACTTGAAAGAAACAACGACCCTCCACTACGCTCAGTCTGAGGCTGCTGAGCCAAGAGCCAACCAGATGACTGGTCCATGTATTTGAAGAGTCAATCCTGAGCTCTCACAGCCTCGTGAGACCATCCCGATCTCACAAGTTCACATTCAGTGTCTCTCTGCAGATTGGTCTGGCCTTGATCCTGTTGAGCCTTTTCCAAAAAGAAAAAAATGCCGTGACCAATCAGTGCCTGGGGGAGGTATGCCAGGACCAATCAGTGCCCGGGGGAGGTATGCCAGGACCAATCAGTGCTCGGGGGATGGAGCTTCAGCTCATGACAAACAAGGAACGCTGCCGTCTGCTGAATAGAAAAAGAACAATGATGCCCAAGTGATGAAGAACTGCTTATTTTTAGGACACTTCTTGACAGCAAAATATTTTAGAATTTTAGAGCATGATCATGGGAAGATGCAGGCAGCAAAGCTACCAAGCATATGTTCAATGAGACAATGGGTGTACATGATTCTTGTAGGGAAACCTTCACATCATGGGTAGCAAGTACAAAGGAAACAAAGGTGAGGGGAGTGACCATCGTGGAGAGTTTAGGATTGGCCAGAGCGGAAGTCAGCCATGGCGGGAGAGACCAAGTTAAATTGCAATATACTATGGGTGAAGTGGACATGTCTGCAACAAGGCTGCAAGACAGTTAATGGAATCTACACTACAAAGAAGTCAGTCGATTGGCATGGCCTCAGTATCAGACTTTGTGGCTGCAGTGGCAATGCAAATGCAAACTATTTGAACACCTTTCAATTAGAGAAAGGAAGGGAGGTATCTATAGGTCCAAGAAGAATTTATACAAATGAATTTTCAATTGACCAGTAATTATATAAACAGGACACCAAGGAAAGGGTTTATTGTCCCGAAACAGAATGAATAATGGTGTTAAGAAATTACCAGAGTTCAACACAGGCTTTTTCAGATCGAAAAAATGCCTTCCATCTAAATATCAACAGGGATACTTTTATTGGTCTTTTGTTGTTTTTTAATTAACTTTTTTTACTACCTGCAATGTTATGTATATAAATTGCTAAACGTACAATAAAAGC
Source organism: Lota lota (assembly GCA_026745465.1). Taxonomy (NCBI): domain Eukaryota; kingdom Metazoa; phylum Chordata; class Actinopteri; order Gadiformes; family Lotidae; genus Lota; species Lota lota. The sequence continues at coordinate 305,182 of JACYXH010000471.1, read as the reverse complement.
CATGTCAAATTACATAGTCTAATGTAAACTAATTTAGGCTTTCATGTTTCATATCTTGGCAGTTTGTCAACGTGTTCAAAATATTGTTCTCTTCCCATTGCCTTCGGTCTGGTGAACATAGTGAATACTCACCATGTTTACTTTACTCATCCTCAAAATAACCTTTAAGAGTCAGGAACCTGCTGATACATCAGACTAGGTTGATGTAAGGTTCTGTTCGGTCAGACCTCCCCTCAGTGTCACGAAGGCTGCAGCCTGGGCTTTGAGACGCAACCTCGACGCAATGATTTATGAGATAGTCGTGCAGTGATATCTAACTGCGACATGTGTAACTGCACCCCTTGTTTTAGTTTTGATGCGAGGCAGATTTCATTTGAGTCTGGTAAAAAGCTAGTCACATATAGCAAATCCCGTGTATTTAGGTCATTTCTAAACTGCTTATTTTGCTATTGAAGTGTTTGAACCTATTATATACAGTATGTGGCTTTGACCATGTGTTGTAGAGTGTAGTGAATATAGTGCCGCGCACTTATATTGATCTAATGCGGTTACATGTGTGGAGGCGGAAGGGTTGTGATTCGACTGGTATCAGAAAGTTACATTGTTCTCAATTTATAGCATCGAAAAGAAAACGATCAGGAAACATTCCTTTCGCTTGTGGCCCGGGTTCCCACTCACACTTACATGGAAGTTTTGCAGTGGAAAGGCGACACAGTGGGCTGGTAAGAGTCCCTATCCCTCTTTAGCGGTCCTGGAACTGCAGGTACGAACTACTGACGTCAGCGGGTAAACAGAACCACAGACCGCCTACTAGGGAGTACAAGGATCAGAATGTGGGACTGCTGCCTAGCTGAAACAAGGTAGGACAACATTTACTTTAAAATATGCTTTAAATTAGGCAAGTGATCATCATCTTCGTGGTAAATCCGTCTCTTAATCGTCATCGACATAGTTGATAACGTCAGTATAATAAAGGCCTTTTGTATTTCTAACTTATTTGTGTTCACCGTCTCCCTGATCCTTTACAGTACATTTAGAGGGAGGATGGAGCCTGTTGTTTATTTCTAGCCGTTTGTTTTGAGGATTTTCAGGGGCTTGTGGAAAAGCTGTAGGGGCATATGAGGGCGCTTTCACACCTTTAGTCCGTAGGTCGGGGTCAGAGGTGAAGTTTATACTTTGTTACATTTTCACTTGATTCAGAGGTGAAGTTTATACTTTGTTACATTTTCACTTGATTCAGAGGTGAAGTTTATACTTTATTACATTTTCACTTGATTCAGAGGTGAAGTTTATACTTTCTTACATTTTCACTTGATTCAGAGGTGAAGTTTATACTTCGTTACATTTTCACTTGATTCAGAGGTGAAGTTTATGCTTTCGTTTTCACTTGATTTGGTGAGCGCGAGCACTGACTCAAGACAACCAAACCGTAACACGTCACGTGGTTGAAGTGTCGCTCGTCTATTGGACAGAGCAGATGGTGAACTCGCAGGTCTTAACAGTAATAATGCAGCAACTTTGTGTGTTTTTCTCAAATAATTCCAAACGTGTTTTGGTGAGCTACCACAATCAATTGCTTTGTATAGTCGTCTGACCATATTTCAATGAGTGCGTTCCCCTATGTGTATGGAGTTCACCTAAACCTGGCTAAATATGTTTAGTATTTCCAGTTTGTTTAAAGTGTCCGTTCAACCCACAATGCATGTATTACAATAAACATTCAACATTCAATGGGTCTCAAATATTTCAAGATTCAATAGCTGTCCGACTATGTGACCCACAGAAGTCAACCCAACTTTAATCTATTCTATGACGTGTCCCCACCAATTAACCACTTACAGTTTTTCCATATTTCCCTTTAAAAATGTTTATACCTTAACGAATATAGCAAGATAGCTGTCAGACAGCCATGTGAACGACAGAGGACAAACCAACTTTAATCACTTCCATGACGTGGCTCAGCAACACAAAAGCAGCTTGGTTCCCATTTTAACTTCCGCTGTCCGCCCCAGCTCTTAAAGCACGTTCGATGTTGATTATGTCATGTCAGGATGGACGGCCCATGTCCTGCAGAGGGACAGCGTTTGGGTCATTCCTTGGAGTCACTACAACCGCCCTCATGGCCTTTTATGTGAGCGGAGAGCTTCTGATGAGGCCTCACAACTATGTTTAATATTTTCAAACTGTTTATTAATTCAGGTGAAAGAAAAGGTGTTAAGTAACAAACAAACGTGGCTAACACTATAATTTAAACTTGATTTCACCTACTCGTCTCAAGATATTTATTAACTGCTGTCGTGCTTTTGTCTCTCCCCAGATATTGCAGAACTTCAATCCATTTAGAGGAGCTGCATGGCAGTGATGATGTGGGAGCCAACGTGGGCATGTGGGGCCCATATGTTTTGAATGAAAGCATGTTATGTCGAAACAATACACCTTATTTTGCCTAAATTAAAAAGACTCACTGACACAGACCCACAAGTTTGCTGCCATCAAAATCTGTTAAACAGTTTGACGGTTGAAGCTCATACAAATTGGACGGCCATGGTCGTTTTCAATGTTCCAATCATGTTAATTTTAAATTTAGTTTTATTTCATTTAAATATAATTGGCAATGCCATTGCATCACCAAATTGTCGCCAGGCCGAATACCGAGTGGGAGACGAATGCTGTCCTGCCTGTCCAGCTGGTAATAATTGTGTTGAATGCAGCCCACAGAATGTCTGAATTAGCTAGTTAACTAGCTTGTTTAATTTATTTTCGGATTAAATAACAATAAAATTGTCATTGTTTTCTGTCCAACAGGATTGCATGTTAATAGACATTGCACAGAATACACAACTACATCATGTGCACGTTGCACAGAAGGTACATTCCAAGATGGTGACAGTGGGCGGGAACAATGCTTTTCATGTCAAAACTGTGATGCAGGTACATTTTCACTTTTCATCTTATTTCACAAACCACTTGGTAATATTACAAATATCACGGTTCAAAACCCTGATGGCTCAGTGATGTGTACACATGTCATTTAAAACCCTTTCCCCCTTAAAGAAAGACCATGAATACAATGACTGAGTAACAGGGCATAAATGGGAAACATGAGTTTAAAGATAGATTAATGAGGCTTAAAGATACCTATATGCCCCCCGAATGCACTGAATAATCACCTGCTTTTCCTATCAAGTTACTCAAATCAAAGACTTCCTCAGACAACATTCTCATTCTCTCCGGTTCCTCTGTAACTTTTGTGATTGACAGGTCTCGGCCTGAAGGTGAAGAAGTCGTGTACATCAACATCAGATGCTCTGTGTGAGCCCCTGGATGGATACTTCTGTAGTGCCTCTAACAGAGGTGGATGTTTGGCCGCTCAGAGACACACGGTTTGCAGTCCTGGTCGATACATCAGTCAAAGAGGTTGGTGTCAAAACCCATCTTCTGAATCTATTAAGCCCAGAACTCCTTTTAATTACAATTCTCTATTTCCTTGTTCCTTCTTGGAGTTTTCACCAAACAGCTTTGATGAATTTCAGCTTGGTTGCTATATTTTATATTGCAGAAGAAAATATCCATATTTTTAGTCACAACATTTATATTTACACAGGAACAGCAGATAAAGACACAGAGTGCCTCCAATGTACTGATGGAACATTCTCAGATGGCGCATCATCGTCTTGCCAGAACCACACAAAGTAAGTGAATATTATAGTTAATTTATCAATAGTTAGTACATTAATGGTACTTCTAGCATTAAGCCAGTGCTTTCATTTGAATGTTTTCTCTTCTATTTAATGAGAAAAATTGTAATTCCAAAAGTATCACACAGGCTTTAAAATCACATATACGATTTTATATTTTCATTTAATCCAAGGCAGCTTGCAGTGAATTCAGACCCAGGTAGATACAGGTCATTAGGAGCAGGTAGGGGTTAGGCATCTAGCTCAAGAACCTACCTGTAGGCCTACAGGTAGGTTGTGGACTTTGGGGATCAAACAGTACCTTTGGATAAGGAGTCAAACACCCAATCTGCTATCCTGCCACCAGGATAGTGAATACACTACACACCCTGAAACTAAACGTGTTGTTTTGTCCTTCTCATTTCAGATGTGAATCTGTGGGACTGAAACTGATAAAACCAGGAACTGATTCAACTGATTCTGAATGTGGAGAACATGGTCCAGACAGAGGACTAGTGGCAGGAGTAATAGTAGGAGTCATACTGGTAATGGCATTAATCATAGCCATTATTCTGTGGACGAAAATAAGAGGTAAGTGTTACAGTAATCGAATATGTATCATGTTAGATTAAACCATCATGTATTATGGTTATATTAAATCAATATGTATCATGTTACAGTAAACTAATATGTATTATGCTACATTAAACTAACATCTATCATGTTACATTAAACTAACATGTATCATGGTTACATTAAACTAACATGTATCATGGTTATTATGCTGAATGAAAGGGACTGCTGTCATGTGGAAGCTGCCGTTCTGGAGATCAGACCATCAGCTAAGCGGTGAGCTCTTCCTCCACCTATTTGAGTTCACCAATGTTACTAAAATATGTAATAATTATATATCTGGCAAGTAGGCTCAGACTCGCAGTTTGAAAATATTTGTGTAGTATGTTATTTGTACAGTAAGTCGCTGAACGAAAACGCAGGCTTGCAAGTTGGCATGGCAATGACAGGTGTGTGTGTGTGTGTGTGTGTGTTGTGGAGAGCTTTGTATATTAGGACTGGTTTATGATGAGCAGCATCCACTCCCAGCTGTCAATCAAAACACCAATAGAATAAAATCCACACGGACGGCAGGAGAAAGTTTGACGGTGTTTAATAGGTTATAGGCCATTATTATTAGACACCACTGCGGATCTGATAAATAAACACTACTGACGAGAGCCCCATTGATGTCTATAATATGGAATAGAAAGTATATAAATCAAATAAGTCTATCGATGCTATTCACCGTATTCAGGGAACCGGGGTTACACATGAACTTGACTACGGCCGTATTAATAAACGCTCACAATTGAAAGTCCCATGACCGTATGCATTGCAAAGACATCCATTAGCTTCACTAAAACCCAAGGTTTGCAACGTAAAACGAGCCAAGGCTACATGCAGCACAAATGACCAGACACACAGACGATGCAACCAGTGGTCACACCACGCATGCTGCAGACATTCGCGACCACGCATGAAACCGAACCCGTGATTGTGACGAATGGACAACCAAAGAATCACCCAATGAAGGTTAACACACACAGAATGTATATCAGTAACAACATATACATCACGGGCGCACAACTGAAACCACCAATAACTTTCCACACTCCACGGTGCCGCTGCTCCGCGCGATGTTTGCTACAAAACGGCTGCATTCACAAGCAGAGTGATCAGCTACGTTGACCAATCACATGCTTAAAGCGGTAGCCCTCATTAATTAACATTAACTATTGGTCCGGCAGTGCAGCTACTCAGAGCCTTTTATAGAGAATGTATATATATGTATGGGCTATATACACTACTGTAAGCCTGCGACTTACTGTTCATTATTACATAACACAGAGCAGGGACAAAGTGTTAAGACTTCTGTTCTTGTTCGACAACGATAATGGCAGCCGTCTTCCTACACTTATTCAGTCTGTCAAGAAGTTATTCTCTGGTTGTGTGTGTCTGGTTGCAGGGCCGGATAAAGGCATAGGCCACATAGGTGGTCGCCTAGGGCGCGCCACCTGCTGGTGGGTGCTGGTCACCCTCAAAGGAAAATAAATAAATACAAATAATACTACAAATTTGAAATACACTTCACACCCCTCACAAGTTTTCCTCTTGTATCCTACTTTGCGCACTGAAAGTGGGGGGATGGGTTACTGTTTGATGCGCATCACATCAAGTCAGAGACGTGAGAAGGGCCAGCGATGCTATATCCACATTTGGGTTTCCACGTTTCCGCATTTAAGAAAATGGAGAAAAGAGGAGAAGGAAAGGAAAGCCTTCCTTTGTTATGGCTAGCTAGCTACTCTGCAGCTACATGTTTTTGTTTGTAATGGGCTAACTTTATATACTCTATAACTGTCCAGATCTGAAGAAGACCCCAGAAGTTGGAGAAAAGGCATCTGATCTCCCATCTTCACCTTTCCTCTCTCCGGAGCTTGTACGTCTCTGTGTAATTGATAATACATAATACATACTGATATGTTGACATTATTATTACTATTATTATTATTGTTGAATGTTACAGTTACACCTTGTTACTAATTAAATGTAGGTTTTAGTCAAATTATATAAAGTGTATTTGTACAGTGCTACCTTATATGCAGTAGAATGACAAAGGACTTAATGCAGTGGTGTAACAGTATGGATGAACTGTGTTTGAATACAGCCTGCAGGTCAAGCAACATCCAGCACTCCAGCTACCTCCAGTGAAACACAGCCTGCAGCAGGTGAGTTATGTTAATTGTATGTTACAGCTGCAGTTATGTAAAAATGTTGGCTATAATTCTATAAAATATTCACGATCAGTTATGAACATGCGTATCTCACCCTGGACATCTGGAATGTTTTGTCCACAAATGGATGCTAGGGAATCTATTGGAATATATATTAGACTGCAACCATCTATATTTATTCAAATTGTCTACAGGACACATAAAACTAGAATAACTTATTCCCATCAAATAATTATTGAAACTAAGACCTTTTTCACTCATGTAATTGAACAGTACTGGTCAACCGTTATTTATCATTTATGCTCCTAATCTCACCTAGGGCACCGAAATGCCCAGAGCCGGCCCTGGGTGGTTGTGTATCTCTGGTTGTGTGTGTCTGGTTGTGTCCTCATCTCCACCTGAGAATAACCAGCTGCAGAGCTGCTCCACTGGGCTTCAGTCTTCAGGCAGAGTGTTGCTGCATGTGGAGGCTGGCTGTATGTCCTGACTCTCTTCTGCCTTCTCTTCCAGTAACCACACCACTAAACTCCAGAGACCGTCCTGCATCAACCAGGGACCTACCAGAAGAAGATGGAGACCAAGTGAAAAGTGGACTTGAAAGAAACAACGACCCCTCCACTACGCTCAGTCTGAGGCTGCTGAGCCAAGAGTCAACCAGATGACTGGTCCATGTATTTGAAGAGTCAATCCTGAGCTCTCACAGCCTCGTGAGACCATCCCGATCTCACAAGTTCACATTCAGTGTCTCTCTGCAGATTGGTCTGGCCTTGATCCCGTTTAGCCTTCTCCAAAAAGAAAAAAATGCCGTGACCAATCAACGCTCGGGGGAGGTATGCCAGGACCAATCAGTGCCTGGGGGAGGTATGCCAGGACCAATCAGTGCCTGGGGGAGGTATGCCAGGACCAATCAGTGCTCGGGGGATGGAGCTTCAGCTCATGACAAACAAGGAACGCTGCCGTCTGCTGAATAGAAAAAGAACAATGATGCCCAAGTGATGAAGAACTGGTTCTTTTTAGGACACTTCTTGACAGCAAAATATTTTAGAATTTTAGAGCATGATCATGGGAAGATGCAGGCAGCAAAGCTACCAAGCATATGTTCAATGAGACAATGGGTGTACATGATTCTTGTAGGGAAACCTTCACATTGTGGGTAGCAAGTACAAAGGAAAGTAGAAAGGAAGGGAGGTATCTATAGGTCCAAGAAGAATTTATACAAATGGATTTTCAATTGACCAGTAATTATATAAACAATAATTATATAATTGTATATTATAGTCATGATTAATATTTCGACGACACCAAGGTAAGTGTTTATTGTCCCGAAACAGAATGAATAATGGTGTTAAGAAATGACCAGAATTCAACACAGAAGGCTTTTTCAGATCGAAAAAATTATGTTGTGTTTTTTAATTAACATTTTTTACTACCAGCAATGTTAGGTATATAAATTGCTAAACATACAATAAAAGCCATGTCAAATTACATAATCTAATGTAAACTAATTTAGGCTTTCATGTTTCATATCTTGGCAGTATGTCAATGTGTTCAAAATATGGTTCTCTATTCCCATTGCCTTCGGTCTGGTGAGCATAGTGAATACTCACTATGTTCACTTCACTCATCCTCAAAATAACCTTTAAGAGTCAGGAACCTGCTGATACATCAGACTAGGTTGATGTAAGGTTCAGTTCGGGTCAGACCTCCCCTCAGTGTCACGAAGGCTGCAGCCTGGGGACATAGGCGGAGTTTGACATTCGAGCCAGGGGGGGCAAAAAAAATAAAAAAAATCATTATAGCAGCTGGGACCTGGGCTATCAATTGGGGAACACAGCACTAACACATATGGACACAACAAACATGCTAAATAAACACATATATTTATTTTTAACCCAAAGAAGAAGAAAAAACAGTACAACAATACAATCATTCTATTAGTAAACAGGTAAGCCACTTGACTTTGCATCGCATCTTCGGACACAATTAGGATCAACGCAATAAAATGCGGACCACTTTTGTTAAAATATTATCTTCAACCAAAACGAAAAGATTTTTAAAGTTTTTCTTTCCTTTTTTCAAAACACATTGTGGCAATGAGAGCGATTAAAAAACAAGTTATATTTCGCATTTTGTTGTACTTCATGAAACATTTAAAACATTTTGAGACAAGGGGAAAAAATAAAAAAGACGCCATGTGAGAGGCTACAGTATGCATAGATACAAAATTGCCTTTCTCTTATAAGTGTGACAAGACGGAATCATTTCTAACGGAATACTCAAGCCAAGGGTAATTCTTGTAGAAGTAAGTGGAAAACAATCGTTTTGTACTTCCAAAACATTTTGAGGGGAATTGGGGCAGAGCAGGTTGCTTGGGACAGCCGTGTTTTTCTCCAAGATCATCTGTGTTGGTGTTACCTAGTGCAGCTAGTGCATCTGTGGCCGTGGGGTGAACGTCAGGACTGCTAGCGATTGCTGCTGATCCAGAGCTGCTCGGTGTTCCCTCCAAGTTCACAGCGGTGTCTGTTTGCCTGTCGTCATCATCGGTTACTGTTGTTTGTGTTGTATCTTTGTTAGATCCAGAAGACTGAATATCTGTGTCATTTGGAGCTCGACGTTTTAAAAATCTCCTTATGTCCATATTTTTGTGTAACGAGTCCGACCAGGTAACTACAACGGTATTACATGCTACCTAGCTGAGAATCGCTGGACTTACGTTACTTGTCACATGACCCAGAGCCCTGAATTTTTTTTTACTAAAGGAGTATATGAAATCAGATGTATTAGCTACCACCATTTAGTTGTTTTGTTTTATTTAAGATATTTATAATATATAATTTTTTTAAAGAATGCAAATTTTTTTTTGTTGAAACAATGCAATTACCCGTTTCAGCCGCCGCCAGGGGGGGGCAATGCTCCCCCTGCCCCCCCGCAAACTCCGCGCATGCCTGGGGACCGACGCGCCACTGCTTTATGAGATAGTCGTGCAGTGATATCTAACTGCGACATATGTAACTGCACCCCTTGTTTAAGTTTTGATGCGAGGCAGATTTCATTTGAGTCTGGTAAAAAGTTAGTCACATATAGCAAATCCCGTGTTTTTAGGTAATTTCTAAACTGCTTCTTTTGCTATTTAAGTGGTTGAAGCTATTATATACAGTATATGGGTTTGACCATGTGTTGTAGAGTGTAGTGAATATAGTGCTGCGCAATTATATTGATCTAATACGGTTACATGTGTGGAGGCGGAAGGGTTGTGATTCGACTGGGATCAGAAAGTTACGTTCTCAATTTATAGCATCGAAAAAAAAATGACTAGGAAACATTCCTTTCGCTTGTGGCCCGAGCGAAAGGAACATTTTAATGGAAGTTTTGCAGCGGAAACGCGTCACAGTGGGCTGTTAAGAATGGAGGGAGGAGCTACTGACGTCAGCGGGTAAACAGAATCACAGACACGCTTACTAAGGGTGGAAGGGTTGCACTGTGGGACTGCTGCCTAACTGAAATAAGGTAGGACAACTACATTTACTTTAAAATATGCTTTAAATATGCTTTAAAAAATAAATGACCATCGTCTTCGCGGTAAATCCGTCTCTTAATCGTCGACATAGTTGATAAGGTCAGTATAAAGAAGGGCTTTTGTATTTCTAGCTTATTTGTGTTCACAGTGGGCGTCTCCCTGATCCTCTACAGTACATTTAGAGAATGGAGCCTGTTTATTTCTAGGCGTTTGTTTTGAGGATTTTCAGGGGCTTGTGGAAAAGGTGTAGGGGCATATGAGGGCGCTTTCACACCTTTAGTCCGTAGGTCGGGGTCAGAGGTGAAGTTTATACTTTGTTACATTTTCACTTGATTCAGAGGTGAAGTTTATACTTTGTTACATTTTCACTTGATTCAGAGGTGAAGTTTATACTTTGTTACATTTTCACTTGATTCAGAGGGGAAGTTTATACTTTGTTACATTTTCACTTGATTCAGATGTGAAGTATACTTTGATTTGTGTTCGCATTGTAACCTCTACTTGCTATCACCTTGCTTGTCTATCAATATCTAAGCTATATATTATTGTACCATTGTACGTTGTTATTACACACCAGCCGGCCGCGGCTGGCCTGTCGTCGCAGCCAACCAGCCAACACCAGCTCTACTGCTGTGTATAATTACCTACGTAACTTCGCGTAGCCTAGTTTATTCGCTCAAAACCATTGGCTCGATACACACCTTTATTCGCATTTTCTTTCTTAATTGCGACATTTCAAATTGTATTTTTTATACGTGAGATGGAAACACGGCACCACCGTGCAGCAGGCAACGTAAAACCACTGTACTGAAACTTCAATCCTCGACGCATCTTTATTAACTACTGTGTTTTTTTTTTTTATCTCTCCCCAGATATTTCGGAATGTCAAGGGATCAAGTCAAACTGCATATCATGGGGCCCATCATATTCATGATATGTTTATGTATCTCTCATTTAACTGGCCATCATGCAATTGCGTCAGGAAAATGTCCATGGGATGAATACAGAGTGGGAATTGAATGTTGCCCTTCATGTCCTCCTGGTAAGAGCCACATTTCTGAACTGTTAAATATACAAATTAAAAAATAATTTTGATTGGAAAAATACAAATGAATTTGTATGTAACAAAGCCAATTGAAAAATGACAAATTCCACATTTTCTTTCAACAGGAATGCATGTTGAAAGGGACTGCACGGAGAGAAGCATGACAAAGTGTGCATATTGCACAAATGATACTTTCAAAGAAGGCCTTAATGAACAGAAGCAATGCTCTAAATGTACAAAGTGTGACGCAGGTACAGCTATATTATTTTATGGAAATGCCCCCCATGCAACCCCATATGTTGTGTTGATGAGAACGTTGTGTTTATATCAGAAGTTGTGTTCTTGTTTATATCAGATAAGTTGTGTTGTTCATGTTTACATCAGAGAAGTTGAGTACTCTCAGGTTGTCTCAGGTTCCTCTGTAACTGTTGTGATTGACAGGTCTGGGCCTGAAGGTGAAGAAGTCGTGTACATCAACATCAGATGCTCTGTGTGAGCCCCTGGATGGATACTTCTGTAGTGACTCTAACAGAGGGGGATGTATGGCCGCTCAGAGACACGCGGTTTGCAGTCCTGGTCAATACATCAGTCAAAGAGGTCGGTGTTCTATAATGCACATCAACTTTTATTTAACCTTTCATTTATTCAGGACGTCTTATTGAGGTATGGATAACTTTTTAACAAGAGAGAGCTGAACTTTAAAGTATAGCTTTAAACACCTACTGAATCTATTCAGCCCTATAAGGGGCCATCCAGCTTCTTACCATTTAATGTATTAGTGTCTTAAGTTACTCCATGATCATCTACAACAGTCTGGCAATGACTCGATAGCCAGAAACACCTTTTGAATTACAAGTCTCTATTTTCTTCTGCCTTCTTGGAACTTGCACCAAACAATTTTGGTGAAGGTATAGTTGCAATATTTTACCTTGCCATGTATTTCACAAATGTAATGTTCACACCAAATCTGAGAATGGTCATGTTTCAATAAAACATGTATATTCATACAGGAACAGCAGATAAAGACACAGAGTGCCTTCAGTGTACTGATGGGACATTCTCAGATGGCACATCAACGTCTTGCAAGCCCCACACAAAGTAAGTGGAGATTACTGGTGGTTGGACACGGCAACAATACCTCACCACTAGATGGAACTTCATCCTATACACTGCACCTTTAATGGAGTCTCTGACCCTATAGCCAAGGAAATTACTAGCAGTGCAATCTTATTTTTTCTGGCCACAAATAAAGTTTTCGATGCGCAAGAGCACTGTAGTATCGGCAGTGATTCCGTTCAACCCATGCAACGTGTCATTACACCAAACGTGCACTAGAGGGTGATTTACATACCAACAATCTGTGGATAATATAAAACGTTTCAAAGTAGAGCAATTACAGGATTTCACTGTTTATTAGAACCAAAGCTAAGCTAGGTTAGCTGTAGCTTGCGATCGAGGGCTTGCGTACGCAGCCCCGCTGCATCTAGGTGGACGTCACATTGCTGTGGTGCCTCTGATTTGATCGACGTGTACGCGGCAGGGCTCTGAAACCATGTCGCTAGGTCCCTTGACGTTGCAGACCCCTGGTTGGGTCCCTCACGTGCCGCAGTCCCCCGAGCATGTACAGGCCTTCAGAGAGACGACTCATCCCCCATCCATTGGCTGAACTCTATCCTTCTCTCCTAGTCTTCCCTCTCAGTTCACTCCTATCCCCAAATCAGACAGCGCCACGTAATCCTCAGCCACCGGTTGGCTGAGAGGATTTTCCACACGCTGTTCAGGCAGTCACCCCTCAGCTGGCTGTCCACACATCATGGCTGTGCTGAATGAAGAGTGAATGCCGTCTATTAAACTGCTGCTCACCCTTTATGTTCATCTCTTAGAAACTGCTGACGCTTACGAAGTTTGGCAAGTATGTAAAAATGTACTTAACACGTGGTTTGCTCCTTCTCATTTCAGATGTGAATCTCTGGGACTGGAACTGATGAAACCAGGAACTGATTCAACGGATTCTGAATGTGGAGAACATGGTGCAGAAACACGAGTACTGAAAGCAATGATATCAGGGACCCTCTTAACAGTAATCTTCACTGTGCTGTTTATTGGTTTCTGCTTGTAACAGACAAGCATTAAGGCGTCAACATGCTTCTGCGTGGTTTGGCAGGCCTTTACATTAAATATACTAAATGTATCTTCAGCATGGTCCACATTACTTTTTTTGCACTGTCAAGTATGCTTGAGTTGTATGAAATTCATTGTTGAAAACCTGAGTTACACTGTTAATTTGAATTATTGTATTATTATTATATGTGCATGTATAAGTATGATTGTACTGGACTACTGCATTTTTGTTATTTGATTTTTTGTTATTTGATTTTTTTTATATCTGTATTTTTCCAGAGCATTATAGTTTCAGAAGTTTTTTTTTTTTAACACTGTATGGTACTCTTACTGAATTACTTTGTTATTCACAGAAGCTCTGCCTTCTCCGGTTGTATTATGTTGTTACTTCGACAGCCTCGTTGCAGATCAAGCTATGGGCTTTGGTCCCACATTACAGATCTCTCACAATCCACTCCTGGTTGAACTGTCGATCAGCATGGTCTACTTTGTCTTTTCAATGTGGACATCATTAAGCCCTCAAACCTTTTGCTAAAGAAACAAGTGTTGACACGGAGACTGAGGGGCACGGGCCCACATTCACATCAGCCGGCCTTATGGTTATGGGCTACAAAGTCCTACGATTGTTATCGTCAGATCATAGTCATCACATGTGAGGATGCTGAAACACCTCAGTTGTCCCAATTCCACATTAAAAAGCTAACAAAAACCAAAAACAAAATGGGTGAATATAAAGCATGTTTATTTATGAAGCAACAAGTGTTCAAACACCATGCACTTCAAGCCCTCAAGGATTAAAACTCAAAAACCCCGATGGGGAAAAGAGAAACCTTAAAAAATAAATAAATAAATATGTGGAGCGACCAAGGGACAAGTCTGGTTTAGCGCTAAATTTGTCTAGTTTGGGATTAAGATTAAGGATGGTTAATTTAGTATAAAGTTTGACATTACATTTTAGGGGCGTTTGGGTATATGGTTAGTTATGGTTAAGTTTGGGCCCTGTTTGGTTTAGGCATTAGTTGTATTAAAGATTGTTAGGTTTCGGTATTAGGTAAGAGTTTACGCATTTTAGAGATGTTCAGGTTTGATGTTTAAGTTTAGGTACTAGGTTAAGGTTAGGTAAGCGAGTTTAGGCCTTTATGATGTTCAGGTTAGATGGCTAACTTTAGGTATTAGGTTAGATAAGCCTATTTAGGTCTTATTCCATTTTTGGTTAAATTGAGGCCTTGGTGTTAGAAAGAAGGTTAAGATCAGGGCTCAGGTTTGCTTCCAGCCATGTCCCTTTAGTCACTCCCTTAAGAGGGTTCCCAGCTAAGGGTGTTAGAAATATATCTGGGATCACAGATACTAAACCAAACTAAGGGTGCAAAGCTTCCAGCACACTAGCGTCCAAACTATGGGTGCAAAACTAGCTTCCGACCTGCCAGGTGCAAAGCTCCCAACACCGTTGCATTTACTGTACCCTCAACAGTCTGCGTCGAGACTGGCTTGAACAAAAGGAGTCACCGCCAGAGGCAAATCATACATGAAACCACACTGCACAAAATAAAAGAAATCGTATCGCATGGAATGAAATAACAATGTAGAAAAAAAAGTATTGTAAAAAATGAAAGTGCACTGTAGAAAATAAATATCACAATGTAGAAAATCGTATTGCACAGAATGAAATCACTGCACAGAATTAAAACATAGCACAGAAGTCAACATCAAGCAGCGTCCAAGTGTATTGAAAGTTGTAAAAAGGAAAGACTAAAATTGGGAGAGTGTGCAAGTGCATGTGTAAAGCAAGTATAGCATATTACCTCTTCAAATTCCAGCATGCCAACCTTCTACCAAGCCAAAACCAACCAGTTAAACCAAATCTCATCTAGTCTGATAGATTTCCAAAAAACACAAAGGGTCCAGTAGGGTTATGGATGGAGCAAAAACGGAACACTTCCTTCTCTTTGTGGAGTTCTTTGGAGAGGTCCATAAATTCACAAACTTGCCCTAATTTCGGTTTGACAGACTTCCATCCTGGATATTTCGGACACGTGGCATTTCAAGTTTTCTTTGTGGATTCCTGAGGGAGGTAGACCATCTGGAGAACCTGCTGTGCCGTTCAATTGTCTAATGCAGCATTGATTGCACAGGATGTCATTTCACCTAGTGGATGTCCTGTAGTCCAGTGGTGGTGTTGAACAAAAAAAGCAATTGGCGAAAATAGTTGTATTCGCCAATTGGTCTACTTGCCTCTTAACCTACGACTGTTTGCTTTCAACAATTCCAGTTTTACCCAAACGTCGTTCTTTCATATATAGTTGCAGCTGTTCTTCCATTTTGCGTCCAGTTTCCAGAGCACACACATCCCAGTGTTCACACGGAGGTTGTCGGTGCAGCGTTAGTCAAGTCAGTCGGTTAGTCATCCCCAGTTGGGCCTAATACAAACACTTGTACACACTGCACTCAAAACACAAGCTACAACTCTGCATTTAAACTACAATGAGCATAACCAAATTGCCTTTGAGCGGTAAAGTCCAGGTTAAGTTTGAGGGGAAAGAACAGTGATATAGATTGTGAGTGAGGAGATGGGCAGAGTGTAATGTGTGCAGTGCACTAACGTACAATCACAGGCTGATCTGAAGCCAGCAGCCAAACACAACCAAACAACTTCAAGCAGCTCATTAAACAATAAGCGTTGGGTGACTCACTGCGGGGTTCCTCGGTGAAGCTCCCCCATTGGTGGCCACGTTGTCCGGATTGTTCATTCAAAAGCGCACAAAACCCAAATAAACAACAGAACTAATGCCCGACATCACATGGGAGCTATACGCACGTGGGGGGCGACACAGCTCAATTATATTAAGAACTAATGACAACGAGAACGTGATTGGCTGTCAGCGAGAAGCTCGACACGAGGAAGGGCCTCCGTATCGAGCGCAGCATATGAAATACCTGTATAGAATAAAAGCGCTAAAATAATAATGTATCGGTTCTTTTATTTTGTTGGGGTCGCAAACGACATAGGTATGATGTAAGCATACGGAAATGTGATTATTGCAATTATTGTTGTCTACTGTTTGTTTTATTGGTCTGTCCTGTCGGGCTGCAATCATTCTGTGCAGCACTCTCATTTCCCTAACCTATGAAACCTCCTCTGTAACATAAGGGGTCTCTGCGATCATGATGAAAACTAAGTCTGGGATATATTATTTTTTATATATTATAACAATTGATACCTAAAAGCACAATTTAAACACATTACAAGATTTATCTCATGATTGAAATCACTGAACAACTTTACATATTTGAAGTATTATGACTGCACAATTCGATGGGGGGGGGGGGGGGGGGGTGTTCACTTCGAAATGAGAATTTCGATAATTATATTACAATGTATTTATTCTTAGCCTATATTTTAAAGCGAATTTGCGAATTGCATTGGATTGAAGCGAAGTGAATCAAATAAAAAGTTAGAGAACTTGAGAGACCCTCCCTGGCCTGCTGCCCGCTGCTCGTCGTGTAGCCTCGGTGCGAGTGTAACTGCTCTAAAAAGGAAGTCCTATCACAACCCTCTGTAGAGTGGCTTAGTCACGCCCACACAATGCCCCATGCCTGGACTTGAGACAGAAAGAGTTGTATGGGAGTCAATGGATCAACCTTTATTTAAGTTTAGATTTCCATCTGAATTTCCATCAAATGTTCCCAGAAGGGTACATTAAATTTCTGACTTGAAGAAATATACAATTTGTAAAGAAATGTAATGGGTACAACTGAACGCACAGCAAATTAAACAGGCTGAAACTGACAAAAGCAGCCATACAACTGCACACGTTGTTGGTCCTGCTGTCGATGTTTCAGAAGTTCAGGCTTCACTTTTACAATTCCTACATCGTATTTAATTTAATTTAGTTTATTTGTGTGTATTTTTCTATTTGCCTTCAGACAGGTGGCAGCTGTGCGCCAGAAAGCGTTCTATAGTTTCCCTTTATGTTTACAGGAAGATAAGATGGACCAATGGTTGGCTGCAGAATGAGATTCTGGCTGCTGGTTGGCTGAGCTACTGGCTGCTGGTTGGCTGCGGAATGAGATTCTGGGTTGAATTGCGCCAAATTTAAAACGAGGTCTACTTCAAGTTCAAGTTCAAATTCAAGTTCAAGGAAGGTAAGCTAAACGCTCTGTCCTTAAAGTCAAATTGGATATTCTAGTCATCAAATTAAATAAATTGGTTTATAAGTGAGGTAATGATGGGGATTTGCAATTATAGCAAATGTTATTATGCCGTTAATTGAAATGAAGGCTTAAAAATTACATCAGAATACGAAAGCACACGAAAGTATTTTTTTGTTGGAATTACAAAACCATTATTAAACTGACAATTAAAGCAATTTTAACAACGGTTTACTGAACAATGCATTTAATGCTGGTTAAATTAGTCCATTAATATTGGATTTTGTTAACACTACTTTAAAAAGACGTTTAAATAACCCCTTTCGTTCGTTGTTTTCCGGATTCATTTCCCACCCTACCTAAACCAAGACGAGCCTTTAGCTTCTGTCCTCTCGCAATAGCGAGGGGGGGGGGGGGGGGGGGGGGGGGGGGTGAATCTCCAGCCTCCAGCCTCATGGAATGTGACCCATCTCCATCGCTGGCCTCATGGTGTGTTGGATGGATGTGCACGTGCGTTAAGGTGGTCACTTTATCGCATTAACATGCATGCGACTATATCACATTTCACCGTTTATTGTTTTGTCACGCTTACAGTCAATAAATAAGGGTATTATTTATCAGCCCTCGATCTTTGTTAGATTGATTCAACATAGTTAATAAAGTATGCTAGGTCTACTAGAAACAAAATGATGTGTTTTATAGATTACCCTCAAATACTATAAACCTCTGCTTTGTAAGATTGAATCACCATGGTGTATAAAGTAAACTAGGTATATTAAAGATATTTACCGCAGTTATTGCTAATACATAGGTAATGGCTATATAGCTACCATAGAGCGGGTTGACTTGTAACCGGAAGGTTGCTGGTTCGATCCCCGGCTCCTCCCAGCTGTCGCTTTGCCTGGTTGACACACTGCCGTCGGTGTGTGAATGGTTGTAAGTCGCTTTGGACAAAAGCGACTGCTAAATGTAGAGTATATGCCTATGCACACAGCGTGAAGGCTAGATGCCACTGAATTGACTTTAGAATATATTAATATTAATATATAATGATATATAAGATTGCATTTATTAACTGCCTTTTTCCTTATTTCTCCCCAGATATTTCAGAACTTCAACATGCATGGCAATGAGGATATGGCAGCCAATATATAGCAACTGTGGGCCCTATATTTTCATGAAAGCATGTCAAAACAATAAACCTTATTTTGCCTTGAATGACTTGAACTGAAACACGGCCACACAATTTTGTGTTCCAATCATGTTAATTATATATTTAGTTTTATTTAAATTATATGTAATTGGCAATGCTATTGCATCAGCAACGTGTCGCCAGGCCGAATACCGAGTGGGAGACGAATGCTGTCCTGCCTGTCCAGCTGGTAAGAGTATCTGAATTAGCTAACTAGCTCACTAAATCAAGTTATAATTGTGTTGAATACAGCCCCCAGAATGTCAGAATGAACTAGCTTGTTTAATTCATTTTGGGATTAAATAACAATACAATTGTCATTGTTTTTTGTCCAACAGGAATGCATGTTAATAGACATTGCACAGAAGACACAAGTACATCATGTGCGCTTTGCACAGAAGGTACATTCCAAGATGGCTACAATGGGCGTGAACAATGCTTTCCATGTAAAAATTGTGATGCAGGTACATTTTCACTTTTCATCTTATTATTTCACAAACCCCTTGGTAATATTAGAAATATCCCGGTTCAAAACCCTGATGGCTCAGTGATATGTACACATGTCATTTAAAACCCTTTCCCCCTTAAAGAAGACCATGAATACAATGACTGAGTAACAGGGCATGAATGAGAAACATGAGTTTAGGATCAATGAGGGTTAAAGATACCTAGATGCCCCTCGAATGCACTGAATAATCACCAGCTTTTACTATCAAGTTATTCAAATCAAAGACTTCCTCGGACAACCTTCTCATTCTCTCCGGTTCCTCTGTAACTGTTGTGATTGACAGGTCTGGGCCTGAAGGTGAAGAAGTCGTGTACATCAACATCAGATGCTCTGTGTGAGCCCGTGGATGGATACTTCTGTAGTGACTCTAACAGAGGTGGATGTATGGCCGCTCAGAGACACACAGTTTGCAGTCCTGGTCAATACATCAGTCAAAGAGGTTGGTATCAAAACCCATCTTCTGAATCTATTAAGCCCAGAACTCCTTTTAATTACAATTCTCTATTTCCTTGTTCCTTCTTGGAGCTTTCACCAAACAGCTTTGATGAATTTCAGCTTGGTTGCTATATTTTATATTGCAGAAGTAAATATCCATATTTTTAGTCACAACATTTATGTTTACACAGGAACAGCAGATAAAGACACAGAGTGCCTCCAATGTACTGATGGAACATTCTCAGATGGCGTAGCATCGTCTTGCCAGAACCACAGAAAGTAAGTGAATATTATAATTTATCAATACAGTTAGTACATTAATGGTACTTTTAGCATTAAGTCAGTGCTTTGGTTTGAATGTTTCACACAAGCTTTAAAATGACAAATAATATTTTATCCAAAGCAGCTTGCAGTGAATTTAGACCCAGGTAGATACAGGTCATTAGGAGCAGGTAGGGGTTAGGCATCTAGCTCAAGAACCTACCTGTAGGCCTACAGGTAGGTTGTGGACATTGGGGATCAAACAGTACCTTTGGATAAGGAGTCAAACACCCAATCGACTATCACTGAAACTAAACGTGTTGTTTTGTCGTTCTCATTTCAGATGTGAATCTGTTGGACTGAAACAGATAAAACCAGGAACTGATTCAACTGATTCTGAATGTGGAGAACATGGTTCAGACAGAGGACATGTGGCTGGAATAATACCAGGAATAATACTGGTAATGTCATTAATCATAGCCATTATTCAGAGAATGAAAATAAGAGGTAAGTGTTACATTAAACTAACATGTATCATGTTTATTATGCTGAATGACAGTGACTGCTGTCATGTGGTGGTTGCTGTTCTGACATGTTGCTGTATTGTTTATGTGATGGAAAAATGTATTGTATATGCTGCAGCAAATGAAATAAATCATGTACGGATATTCATTTGTCTTAGCCTTTTATTCGAGCCAGCAGCCAACAGTTTTGAGTCACGAACGGGATACCGAGGTTGATTGTCGGAAGGAAGGACGGGACGGAGGGGAGTCGCCATCCACGGGAAAACTTGTCTCTACCACCGAGCATCAAGTCAAGTGACGAGAGGACCACGTCCCTGATCTCCGGACGACTGTCGCCACCGGGATCCAGCGAACTCAAAACAGAACTAACGATTGGCCATTTAAAATACTAACTCAAAACTAATAGAGCATTGAAATATTATCTTTGAGAAAGTTAATGTTGTCATAATAATGTCACTGTTGTACTAGTGGAAACAATAGCAGAACATTTGCGGAACAATTTGAAAAGCAGTGAAATATAATTTTGAAAGATTTAATATTATCATAATTAAGTGGCCATTGTACTAGAGGAAACAATAGGGGACAAATTTGCGGAACAATTTTAAAGTGGTGAAATATTATCCGGACTAATATAAAATTAAATAAAAGAGACATGGGTAACTTAGAGAGAGAAAGAAAGTAGGGAAAGAGATTAAGTACAGTGACCCACCCATTGTTGCTGCTCTTATGTTTTTGAAGGTACGCCCGGACCTCGACGCGTGTCCACCACCCCGTCCGGAGGAGCATCACTACCTCCTGCCTCCCCGGCAGCTGGGCAACGGGAGAGAACGGGTTACAGTTAGGAACAGGGAGAGGACAAGTTTTCAATAGCCGGGAACGCAGATACTGACGGGAGTAGTGTATACGACCACCCTCTTCGCATCGGTCGCCATCGGTACGGCCATCCTCGCCACGTGCGGCTGTTGTATTGTTCCCTGTGTTCGCAGCCTTGTCATTCGCACCATTGCGCGCACAATGGGCCAATTTCCCTCTGCATCTCCGATGGGCCACACGTTCGCCCAGCTTGAGTCCCATCCTCTACTGCCCACCACCCCACCCTGTCCCTGCCTCAGGATCAGCCTCCTGGTCAGATGATGACCTTGTTTAGATTGTACGGCCCACTGGCTGTGCAAACATATCGCACCTTTTTCCCCATCAAAAAGGCGGGTTTAAAGTCCTGACCTTATGGGGTTTTTCAAGGACCCATATGCGCGTCGGCCAGCACTGAGTGTTACTATGTTTTCTTATTGTATGATTTTGTTTGATTTTGTATTACTGTACTTCTTTTGTATTCTTGGTCATTTTCCTTTTGGTCGATCATATATGATCGAAAAGGGTTGAATTTTTATGGAAAAATTACACAAGGCCGTATTCCAAGGTCAGCTCACTTAAACTAATTAGATTAAATGTTCAAGTTGTTATGTGCATGTGGGAGTGTGTGTGGATGATGGCTGGTTTAAGCAGCCTCACCTGGCTCAAGTCAGACTGATTGGAGTCTGGAGCTGGGTGAGGTTGCACACCTGTTGCACATTGAGCAATCAGTGTACACACGTTAAACCAGCCATCACCGCACACACTCAGGAAGAGCTCTCCTGCATGGCAGCACCATCTGCATGCACCATTCTATGCAACCTTTACAATAAACCGGTTTTTCAACATCACCACCCTGTGTCCATTGGTTTGGAGGAGCCCGAGGAAAGTCACCTAGGTGGAGTATGGCAGCCACCTAGGTGGTGTGTAGTTTGGACTTTGCCACAGTGCACACTATAGTGGCCTATCTGTTTTCTTTTAACTATCTAACTCCTCACGGCTGCCTGTTTTTCCTGCATTCCTGCATTGTGCTTTGTTCCATGTGAGAAACTCCAGAGTAGGTTCCTCTCACCTATTATGTGTCTGTTCTTCACAGCACATCCTCTCCCTAAATCATGTATGTTGCCTTGACCGCACATTGTACCCGTTGTAAATAATAAGTGGCTATGGCAAGCCCTTTTAATATTTAATCAGTTGGGCTGACTAGTAGTGATTTAGTTTTCACTAGTGGAAATGTCAATTGTAGATATCTGTAACTTAATTACAACTAGTCAACTTTTACCATTGACTTCCATTGAAACTCAGTTAAAGATATCTATAATTCAATTTTGACTAGTTACAATTCCAAGTCGACGTATCCATAATATAATTTTGACTAGTTGCAATTCTAATTAATGATATCTACAACTCAATTCTCACTAGTCAAAATGTTAATTCTTGATATCAACAATTCAAGTCTCACTAGTGGAAATGTTAATTGTAGACATCTACAATTGTTCCTGCATTACAGATATCATTATTTGAATTTCAATTCTGACTAGTCAAATTTTAATTATTGATATGTCGGCATGGAATTGTAACTAGTAAGAATGTAATTTCAGATATCAAGAATTATATTTCAGATATCTAAAATTGCATTGCAGATATCTGAAATACAATTGTAACTAGTGAAAACTATACTCATACTACTAACAATTATATTTGAGATATCTACAATTCCTTTGATAACTAGTCAGAATTAAATTTTAGATATCAAAAAATGAATTTCGACTAGTCAAAATGTAACTGTAGATATCTTCAATGACGTGCATACATATCTGAAACGAATATGGTAACTAGGCGACATATCTGAAACTAATATGGTAATTAAACAACGGCTTTGGTATAAAATGGTATTTTAATAATATGACGCCCACATATCCGAAATGGTTTGTTGATATCTGAAATGGGTAATTACATTTCCACTAGTTACAATCCTTTTTCAACATGTGGAAATTCAATTTTAGATATCTGTAATCGTTATTGTAGTGAAAAGGGAATTACTGATATCTGTAAATCAGTTTCGACTAGTCAAAATGTAATTTCTATGTGAAATTTTTATAACATGTCGAAATTGTTTTACAGATATCTTAAATTAACATTTTAACTAGTCAAAACAACATTTTGACATGTCGAAATGTCATTTCCACTAGTGAAAACTAAATCGCTACTAACTATTAACTATTAAATGTTAAAAGGGCTTGCAACAGCATCGAACCCGTTATAGATAGTAAATGGCGCCATCTAGTGATATCTCTGAGATGTTGTTTGCTCCACTCTTCAAAAAAGGCTTCCCTCCTCTCTCCTTTTTCTCGAGAACTCTGCTCTGCGTGGAGTTGCCTTTGAAACTGCGTCTTTTATGTGCTGCAGCATATGAAATAAATGAACTACGGATATGCATTTGTCTTAGCCTTTTATTGGAGCCAGCCACCAGTTATTCGATTTGCCACAACAATTTGGCGTCACGAACGGGATACCGAGGTTGATCGTCGGAAGGATTTTGTGCTTTTCATATTGCTGTTGTGAATATGGGTCGCGTCCTGACGGTGACGCCGTCCAGGCAGCTGTCCTGCGACCAGCTTTAAAAATGTTTGTTGGGCGTTTATTTTACAATACATGTATAAATCATTTAGAGTTGTTAGTCTATGTCGCCTTCTACACTTAAAAAAAGAGATGGCGCATCTACATTGCTTTGTACGGTATTTCTATTGTTTGGTTTAGTTACTCTGCAGACGCAGAGCAAATGAAACGAGCTGGCGAGCATCGTCTGGATTCCAGACTATTCATATACAGATATCCTCCTAAAACATGCTTCGTGCTAAATGCACAGTGCTGGGTGAGTGCTAATACGTCAATAATTCGCAAGCTGCATGCTCTAGGCCTGAACAATCAAGAAGAAGAAGAAGAAGAAGAAGCGAAAGATGCAAACGAGGCGTATTGCTGCCATTCTGCCCACAGTTGTTAAATATTAAATGACCAGAACATATTTGAACCTATAATGCGATGCGCCGTTCTGACTCTAACCTGCGTCTTCCTGGGTGAGTTGAACACGTGCGTAAAGCATGGTGTTGTTGTGGAAACAGAACGAAAGCACAACACCTCCTTTGCTGTTGCAATAAGGAGAGGCAGCGCACAAACAGAAGTGTAGATGGCGTCCGCAGTTCAGTTTGCACTCGAATGTCGTCCACGTCAGTCTTAGTAGGATGCCAACATGCTTCTGCGTGGTTTGTCAAACTTCTTTTGGAATTCAAATAAAATAGGATATGATGCATCAATAATGGTATGGCTACACAAATCGCATTGCGTTTCGGAAAGATGCAGTTAACCAACATTCCTTAAAAGTTCCTCAGCCTATTACTCTGGTCTACTCTGGTATTCATTTTCTTTAAGACATTAAGCAATTTAATTACAGTTAAGAACATTACGGAGTGACTAAGTATAATTTGCAGTTCATGAACTGATTTTGAAAATGAGTCTTAATAGAATTAACTTCTGTCATGAAGCTTAATCCCTGCAGGGTACGGGACTTAATGAATGCTTTCTCTTTAAGAAAATAGTTGACATTTTTAAGGAATGTTGTGTTAAATCAGTGAGTCAGCAATTTTAATAAACAATGTATTTTCTTTACAAATGCAAGTGTCGGTACAGCGTCCGTCTAAGAAAACACGAGACGGAAGCTGTGTTTAAAAGTGCACAAAATGCCCTTTTACAGATATTAGTTTCATAAAGAAAAAGAAATGACATATACGTAATACCACACATTCCTTCCTTCTCCAACGGAAGGTTGCACCACAAAGGTTTTCTCTTCTCATCTTCAATGAACTAATTATCTATTTCCAGTGAGTAAAGTAAAAAAAAAAACCTTTTCAGCCCTTTAATGCCTCCAAGCTTGTACACCATTCATAACCATAAACCAAGACTGTTACGTTGTCTGTTACGCTGACAGGACGAGAACCCAAATGCGGACACTACGAGGCGGAGATGTGATATATTCCAAAAAGATTTATTTTACAAAAGAACAGGTTAGGGGTAGACAGGGAGAGAATAACGATATCTGTTTACTGGAACGAAGTAACTAACACGAGGTGGCTAAACAACGATCTGGCACCGGCTGCTAGGAAGACTGGTGATTAAGTAGAGTGCGGTGATTGTTTAATTGAAGGCTGGTGCGGAAAGCAGAGTGCACGAGGTGGAATAGCAGCCGGCGCCCCTAGGTAGTGGAAGAGGGTGTCATGACAGTACCCCCCCCCTCTACGGACGCCTCCAGGCGGACGCACAGGATGGTCAGGGTGCAGACGGTGGAAGTCCTTAATGAGAGTAGGGTCAAGGATGTGACTCCGCGGAACCCAGGAGCGTTCCTCTGGTCCGTACCCCTCCCAGTCCACAAGGTACTGGTGGCCCCGGCCGCGACGACGCACATCTAAGAGACGACGAACTGTCCAGGATGGGTGGTTGTCGATCATCCGGGGGGGTGGCGGCGCTGGGGTGGGGGGCGACAGTGGGCTGGAGGAGACGGGCTTAAGCTGGGAGACGTGGAAGGTGGGGTGAACACGGAGAGACGAGGGTAGTTTGAGACGGACGGCACAGGGATTAACAATGGACTCGACAGGAAACGGGCCGATGAAGCGGGGGGAGAGCTTCTGGTTGAACCCCTTCAGGGGGAGGTCCTTGGATCGAAGCCAAACTTTCTGTCCCGGGATGTACTGGGGGGCTGGAAGGCGATGCTTGTTTGCTTGCCGCTGGGAGCGAGACGATGCCTGGAGAAGCGCAGCCCGAGCGCGTTTCCATGTGCGCTGACATCGTTGCAGGTGGGCCTGGACCGAGGGAACAGAGATCTCTGCCTCCAGGGAGGGAAATAGGGGTGGCTGGTACCCCAGAGAGCACATAAAGGGGGAGAGACCTGTGGAGGCGTTCACAAGGGTGTTGTGTGCGTACTCCACCCAAGCGAGTTGAGAGCTCCAAGTCGCGGAGTTGGTCTCTGTGATGCAGCGAAGGGTGGCCTCCATCTCCTGGTTAACCCTCTCCGACTGGCCGTTGGACTGGGGATGGTATCCCGAGGAAAGACTGACCGAGATCCCCAAGGCTGTACAGAAGGCGCGCCAGACTTGGGAGGTGAACTGAGGACCTCGGTCCGAAACTACGTCCACTGGGATACCATGCTGACGGAAGACGTGGGAAACAAGGAGATCCGCGGTCTCCCTGGCAGAGGGAAGTTTTGGGAGGGCTAGAAAATGGGCGGACTTGGAAAAGCGGTCGATCACCGTGAGAATAGTGGTGTTCCCTTCCGAAGGGGGGAGACCGGTGACGAAGTCCAGAGCAATGTGGGACCAAGGACGACTGGGAATGGGGAGGGGACGAAGTAAGCCGGAGCGGGGTTGGGTGGAGGTCTTGTTGCGAGCGCAGGTGGAACAAGCCGCGATGAATGAACGGACATCCACGTTCATGGTTGGCCACCAGAACCGACGGCGAACGAAGTCCAGGGTACGGGTCACACCTGGATGGCAGGATAGTTTGGAGGCGTGGGCCCAAGAAAGGACTCTTGTGCGTTCTGAATCCGGGACGAATAAGCGATTGAGAGGACCATTACCAGGGTCAGGCTGATCTCTCTGGGCCTGAATTACAGCTGATTCGACCTCTAATGTGAGAGCCGCGACTAGGCAAGTGGGCGGAAGAATGGGCTCGGGGTCCGGTCTGGAGTCTTCGGGAGAGTGGAGGCGGGAGAGAGCGTCGGGTTTGATATTTCGAGATCCTGGGCGGTAGGTTAAGGTAAACCTGAAACGGCCAAAGAATAGGGCCCACCTGGCTTGCCGGGAGTTTAGTCTCTTAGCTGACTGTATGTATTCAAGATTCCGGTGGTCGGTCCAGACAACGAACGGCAGTTCGGCGCCCTCCAGCCAGTGTCGCCATTCCTCCAGCGCTAATTTTACGGCCAGTAGCTCTCGGTTGCCTATGTCATAATTCCTCTCGGGAGGCGTCAAGCGGCGAGAGAAAAAGGCGCACGGGTGCATTTTCTGATCTGAGGAGGAGCGCTGGGAGAGAACCGCGCCCACGCCGGTGTCAGAAGCGTCGACCTCCACAACGAACTGGTTGGCGGGGTTGGGTTGAATGAGGATCGGAGAAGAGACGAAGCGCTTCTTGAGGGCTGCGAACGCTGTTTCGGCCTCCGGAGTCCACAGGAAGCGGCTCCTAATTGAGGTCAAGGCCGTGAGGGGTGCTGCGACCTGGCTGTAGCCACGGATGAAACGCCGGTAGAAGTTGGCGAAGCCCAGGAACTGCTGAAGCTTCTTGCGAGAAGTAGGAGTGGGCCACTCGGTCACCGCTGAAACCTTTGCAGGATCCATCCTCACTTGTCCCTGGCCGATGATGTACCCCAGGAATGAAGTGGAAGTGACGTGGAACTCGCACTTCTCAGCCTTCACGAATAGCCGGTTCTCTAGTAGCCGCTGGAGAACCTGCCGGACGTGAACCTTATGCTCCTCCAGCGACGCGGAGAAAACGAGGATGTCATCTAAGTAGATGAAGACGGAACGATTCAACATGTCACGAAGGACGTCGTTGACAAGAGCTTGGAAGACCCCGGGGGCGTTGGTGAGACCGAATGGCATTACCAGATACTCAAAATGTCCCAGGGGTGTGTTGAATGCGGTCTTCCACTCATCCCCCTCCCTGATGCGGACCAGATGATATGCGTTGCGAAGGTCGAGCTTTGAAAATATCGTGGCGCCGTGGAGGGGAATAAAGGCAGAGCTGATCAAGGGTAGGGGGTACTTGTTCTTAACGGTGATGTTGTTCAGGCCTCGGTAATCAATACAGGGGCGGAGAGAGTGGTCCTTCTTGGCGATGAAGAAGAAGCCTGCTCCAACCGGGGAAGACGAGGGACGGATAATCCCGGCTGCTAGAGACTCCTGGATATATTGTTCCATGGATACACGTTCCGGGCGAGAGAGGTTGAATAAGCGACTGCTAGGCAGGGGGGCTCCAGGAAGCAGATCAATGGCGCAATCATATGGGCGATGAGGTGGCAGACACATGGCGTGGGCCTCGCTGAAGACCTCTGCGAGGTCGTGGTACGTCTCTGGAACCGAGGACAGGTCGGAAGGGGGTGGTGGCGGGGCTCGGGATTCAGAGGAACAGGGGGACTGTGCAGAACGGAGACACTGCGAAAGACAGAATGGACTCCAGGACGTTATGCGGCCCGCTCTCCAGTCGACATGGGGATTGTGAATCTGTAACCAAGGCAAACCCAGAACTACAGGGGTGAAAGGACAGTCTATCACATGAAGGGAGATATACTCACTATGATTACCGGAGATCAACAGGGAGACGGGAGACGTCCGACGCTCCACTCGGGCGAGAGGTTTCCCATTGAGTGCCTGGGCCTCTAGTGGAGACTCGAGAGGCGAAGTCTCAATCCCCAGTTGTTTGACCAGCTCACGGTCGATGAAAGACTCGTCTGCCCCCGAGTCCAGGAGGATCGAGAGCTGTTGGGATTGGTCCTGCCAGGATAAGATGGCGTCTAGTAGAGGTCGGGGAGCCGAGGGGTTGAGCGTTTGACTCACCAAAACCCCTCGAGTTATTGGCGAGCCGGACCGTTTCCCGGGCGAATGGGACAGGAGGACCGATAATGGCCCGACTGACCACAATACAAACAGGCCCCAGACCGCATACGACGCTCCCTCTCGTCAGACGTGAGGTGGGTGCGGCCCAACTGCATAGGTTCAGGTTCAGGAAAACGTGCGGGTTCATTTCCGGTTGAGGTAAATCCAGGGGGAGGTGGCCGGAAGACAGGAGAATACCGGAGTGTACGTTCGCGTTGTCGTTCACGCAGCCGGTTATCCAAACGAATGGCAAGGGAGATTAGGTGGTCCAAACTCGGGGAATCATCTCGAAACGCCAACTCGTCCCGGATGGTGTCAGAGAGCGCGCTCGAAAAAACTCCCAGCCGAGCCTCTTCGTTCCACCCACTCTCTGCAGCCAGGGTGCGGAACTCCACCGTGAACTCAGCGACGCTTCGCGTTCCTTGGCGTATCGATAGTAAACGTTGAGAAGCCTCTCTGCCTCTGATCGGATGATCGAAGACCTTGCGCATCTCCTCGGTGAATCTCGAGTAAGAGGAACAAATCTCCGACCCTCGCTCCCACAACGCTGTAGCCCAGGCAAGGGCATCGCCTTTCAGCGCCTCGATTATATAAGCGATGCGTGACTTCTCGGACGGATAGGTGAGCGGCTGGAGCTCAAACACAAGGGAGCACTGTACCAAAAATGCACCGCAAGATCCCAGGTCACCCTTGTAGCGTTCAGGAGCGGGGATGGAAGGTTCTCGGGAAGACGTCGGGGAAATCGAAACGGCGGGTTGAGACGCCGGAGTCCCGGTGGACGGTAACGAAGCGCGGAGCTCGCTGAGCGCCTGGGTCACCCCTTGGAGAGTTGTAGCGAACTCCTGGAACGCCTGCTCATGTTGACCAAGCCGAACCCCTTGGTTGGAGATTACTTGCCGTAACGAATCAATGTCCGCTGGGTCCATATTGGCCAGATCGTACTGTTACGTTGTCTGTTACGCTGACAGGACGAGAACCCAAATGCGGACACTACGAGGCGGAGATGTGATATATTCCAAAAAGATTTATTTTACAAAAGAACAGGTTAGGGGTAGACAGGGAGAGAATAACGATATCTGTTTACTGGAACGAAGTAACTAACACGAGGTGGCTAAACAACGATCTGGCACCGGCTGCTAGGAAGACTGGTGATTAAGTAGAGTGCGGTGATTGTTTAATTGAAGGCTGGTGCGGAAAGCAGAGTGCACGAGGTGGAATAGCAGCCGGCGCCCCTAGGTAGTGGAAGAGGGTGTCATGACAAAGACAATGTATAGTATTACTACTCTCAGGACACATATGCGAAATATTAAATATTAATCAGCTTTCCTGAGTATTTTAGCGATAGAAGAAAGATAGAAGATTTGAAAATTATATAAAATGGGAGAGGAAAGGCCAAGATTATTTCTTCTTAAATGAAATGACGCTGTTCTCTTCATTCTGTGGCAAAGTACACTGGCCCACACGCATAATTAGAGCAGATATTTCCTTGTCCAAAAACATTAAAGCGTCAACATGCTTCTGCGTGGCTTGTCCTGGTCCTTCGCGCACACGCCCTGCAGCATGTTGCCAACTGTTTCTAATTGGCAGGCCTTTATATTAAATATACAAAATCTATCTTGAGCATGATCCACATTACTGTTTTTTGCACTGTCAAGTATGGTTTAAGTTGTACGAAATTCATTGTTGAAAACCTGAGTTACACTGTGAATTTTATGAATAAAACACTCAATGTGCAATATATATATATATGTATATGTATATATATATATATATGTATAAGTATGGATGTACTGGACTACCTCATTTTTCTTATTTGATTTTTTAAATATCTGTATTTTTCCAGAGCATTATATATTTTTAGTGGTTTAAACACACACACACACACACACACACACACACACGCGCGCGCGCGCGCGCACGCACACGCGTTATTTGTCCCCATTTACAAAGTGCAGACTTGATGAGCATTAATTGCTTGCAATTTGTGTCATAATTCAACTCCACAGTAGTAAGTAGTCGCCTTCATTCTTAGCTGGCTCTGGCTAGCATGCAGCACTGACATGACTCCTCTTTCATCGCTCAGGTTGTTAATCCCCAGCTGTCTCCGACCTCTCCGCCTTCACCATGCTCTTCTTAAGTTCGTCACTTTCGTGCCGGAGTACTCAGCGGGAAAGTGCCTATCCCTCTTTAGCGGTCCTGCAACTGCAGGGACGAACTGCTGACCTCAGCGGGAAACGGAACCACAGACACGCCTACTAGGGAGCGAAAGGGTCGCACTGTGGGACTGCTGCCAAACAAACAAGATCGGACAACGACATTTACTTTAAAATATGCTTTAAATTAGGCAAATGACCATCATCTTCGCGGTAAATCCGTCTCTTAATCGTCATTTACATAGTTGATAAGGTCAGTATAATGAAGGGCTTTTGTATTTCTAACTTATTTATGTTCACATTGGGCGTCTCCCTGATCCTTTACGGTACATTTAGAGAATGGAGTCTGTTTGTTTCTAGCCGTTTATTTTGAGGATTTTCAAGGGCTTGTGGAAAAGGTGTAGGGGCATATGAGGGCGCTTTCACACCTTTAGTCCGTAGGTCGGGGTCAGAGGTGAAGTTTATACTTTGTTTCATTTTCACTTGTGGTGAAGTGGATACTTTCTATTTAATTTGTTTAGGTCAGCATGAAGACTGGTTGAAGTGTCGCTCGTCTATTGGACAGAGCAGATGGTGAACTCACAGGGCTTCATGTTGTGGACAGTAATAATGCAGCAACTTTGTGTAATCTTGGGTTCTTTCATTTTGCTTTGGTGTTCATACAAACTGAAAATAACCCCACTTCCACAATTCTGTCTCGAATAATTTCAAACGTGTTTTTCTGAGTGATCACAATAAATTATAATTATATATTTCAATGAGTGCGTTCCCCTATGTGTCTGGAGGACGAATTGTGTCACGTCTGATTGCGACTCATTTCAATCTAGGAAAAGTTTGACTAAACCTGGCTGAATATGTGAGTTTTTCCAGGTTTGGGAAAAGGTGTGCATTCAACCCACAATGCATGTATTTTGGTTCGCTTCTTGTAGTTGGGTCGTAGTCCGTTAGCAGTTTTATTTGTTGCCAGCAACAGCTCAACTACAATTTATAGCAACCATTTTGTCAAAGTTATGCTTGCATGCATTACAATAAACATTCAACATTCAAAAAACATTCCACATTCAAATTTCAATAGGTCTCAAATATTTCAAGATTCAATAGCTGTCAGACCAAGTGACCCACACATCAAACCAAAGTTAATCTCCCCTACATTCTACAACAATTCATTTGTCCATATTTCCCTTTTCAAAATGTCTATACCTTTTTCAATTATTGCAAACATCGAATGGCTGTGAAGACACACAGAGGTCAACCCAGCTCTAATGTCCCCCATGACATGTCCAGGGCGTTCCACCAAAACCATGAGGCGGTCTTGAGGCTCAGCACCACAAAAGCAGCTTGGTTCCCATTTTAACTTCCGCTGTCCGCCCCAGCTCTTAAAGCACGTTCGATGTTGATTATTTCATGTCAGGATGGACGGCCCATGTCCTGCAGAGGGACAGCGTTTGGGTCATTCCTTGGAGTCACTACAGCCTCCCTCATGGCCTTTTATGTGAGCGGAGATCTTCTGACGAGGCCTCACAACTACTTTAAATATTTTCAAACTGTATATTAATTCGGTTGATAGAAAAGGTTAACACTATAATTGAAACTTGATTTCACCTTCTTGTCTCAAGATTTTTATTAACTGCTGCCGTGCTTTTGTCTCTTCCCAGATATTGCAGAACTTCAATCCATTTAGAGAAGCTGCATGGCAGTGATGATATGGAAGCCAACGTGGGCATGTGGGGCCCATATGTTTTGAATGAAAGCATGTTAAATCAAAACAATACACCTTATTTTGCCTAAATTAAAAAGACTTGCACTGACACAGAGCCACAAGTTTGCTGCCATCAAAATCTGTTAAACAGTTTGACGGTTGAAGCTCATTCAAATTGGACGGCCATGGTCTTTTTCAATGTTCCAATCATGTTAATTATATATTTCGTTTTATTTAATTTATATGTAATTGGCAATGTTATTGCATCAGCAAAGTGTCGCCAGGGCGAATACCGAGTGGGAGACGGATGCTGTCCTGCCTGTCCAGCTGGTAAGAGTATCTGAATTAGCTAAGTAGCTCACTAAATCAAGTTATAATTGTGTTGAATGCAGCCCACAGAATGTCTGAATTAGCTAGTTAACTAGCTTGTTTAATTTATTTTGGGATTAAATAACAATAAAAGTGTCATTGTTTTCTGTCCAACAGGAATGCATGTTACTAGACATTGTGCAGAAGACACAAGTACATCATGTGCACGTTGCACAGAAGGTACATTCCAAGATGGCTACAATGGGCGTGAACAATGCTTTCCATGTACAAATTGTGATGCAGGTACATTTTCACTTTTCATCCTAATATTTCAAAAAAACCTTGGTAATATTACAAATATCACTGTTCAAAACCCTGATGGCTCAGTGATATGTACACATGTCATTTAAAACCCTTTCCCCCTTAAAAAAAAAAGACCATGAATACAATGACTGAGTAACAGGCAGGAATGAGAAACAATTAATGAGGGTTAAAGATACCTAGATGCCCCTCGAATGCACTGAATAATCACCAGCTTTTCCTATCAAGTTATTCAAATCAAATGCTTCCTCAGACAACCTTCTCATTCTCTCAGGTTCCCCTGTAACTGTTGTGATTGACAGGTCTGGGCCTGAAGGTGAAGAAGTCGTGTACATCAACATCAGATGCTCTGTGTGAGCCCCTGGATGGATACTTCTGTAGTGACTCTAACAGAGGGGGATGTATGGCCGCTCAGAGACACACGGTTTGCAGTCCTGGTCAATACATCAGTCAAAGAGGTTGGTGTCAAAACCCATCTTCTGAATCTATTAAGCCCAGAACTCCTTTGAATTACAATTCTCTATTTCCTTGTTCCTTCTTGGAGCTTTCACCAAACAGCTTTGATGAATTTCAGCTTGGTTGCTATATTTTATATTTTTGGTCACAACATTTATATTTACACAGGAACAGCAGATAAAGACACAGAGTGCCTCCAATGTACTGATGGAACATTCTCAGATGGCACGTCATCGTCTTGCCAGAACCACACAAAGTAAGTGAATATTATAGTTAATTTATCAATAGTTAGTACAATAATGGTACTTTTAGCATTAAGCCAGTGCTTTAATTTGAATGTTTTCTCTTCTATTTAATGAGAAAAAAAATTCATTTCAAAAGTATCACACAAGCTTTAAAGTCACACGTGCAATTTTATATTTTCATTTTATCTAAGGCAGCTTGCAGTGAATTCAGACCCAGGTAGATACAGGTCATTAGGAGCAGGTAGGGGTTAGGCATCTAGCTCAAGAACCTACCTGTAGGCCTACAGGTAGGTTGTGGACATTGGGGATCAAACAGTACCTTTGGATCAGGAGTCAAACACCCAATCTACTATCCTGCCCCCAGGATAGTGTATACACTACACACCCTGAAACTAAACATGTTGTTTTGTCCTTATTTCAGATGTGAATCTGTGGGACTGAAACAGATAAAACCAGGAACTGATTCAACTGATTCTGAATGTGGAGAACATGGTTCAGACAGAGGACATGTTGCTGGAATAATACCAGGAATCATACTGGTAATGGCATTAATCATAGCCATTATTCAGAGAAAGAAAAGAAGAGGTAACATTAAACTAACATGTACCATGTTACATTAAACTAACATGTATCATGTTACATTAAACTAACATGTATCATGTTCGATTAAACTAACATGTATCATGTTACATTAAACTAACATGTATCATGTTACATTAAACTAACATGTATCATGGTCATTATGCTGAATGATAGTGACTGCTGTCATGTGTTGGCTGCTGTTCTGACATGTTGCTGTATTGTTTATCACTATATAGCATGGATACCAAACCCTTAAACAAAAACTGGTATGTGTTATTACTTTAGTTTGACCCTGGAGTGTGTGTGCACCTAAACTGTGATATTTATTAAATGATGCACCTTGTAAGTAATTCATAACAATAAATATATTGTAATACATTAAATGTAAAATGTAATTACATTAAATGTAATACATTTAAAATAATAAATGTTAATATTTTATTTACAAGAAATCCCCAAAAAAGGAAAGTTCAGACCGTCAGCTAAGCGGTGAGCTCTTCCTCCAGTTCACCAATGTGTTACTAAAATATGTAATAATTATATATCTGGCAAGTAGGCTCAGGCCCTCAGTTTGAACGTTTTTGTGTAGTACGCTTTTTGTACAGTAAGTCGCTGAGCAAAAACTTAGGCTTGCAAGTTTCCATGGCAATGACATTAGTGTTTATATCCCAATAATAGTGTGTGTGTGTGTGTATACTGCTATATGTATGTATATATATATATATATATGTATATATGGGCTATATTATTGGGATATAAACACTACTGTCATTGCCGTGGCAACTTGCAAGCCTGCCTTTTCACTCAGCAACTTTCTGTTCATTATTACATAGTGCAGAGCAGGGACTAAGTGTAAAACTTCTGTCCTTGTTCAACAACGATAATGGCAGCCGTCTCCCTACACTTATTCAGTCTGTCAAGAAGTTCTTCTCTGGTTGTGTGTGTCTGGTTGCAGGGCCGGATAAAGGCATAGGCCACATAGGTGGTCGCCTAGGGCGCGCCACCTGCTGGTGGGCGCTGGTCACCCTCAAAGAAAAATAAATAAATACAAATAATACTACAAATTAGAAATACACTTCACACCCCTCACAAGTGTTCCTCTTGTATCCTACTTTGCGCACTGAAAGTGGGGGGATGGGTTACTGTTTGATGCGCATCACATCAAGTCAGAGACGTGAGAAGGGCCAGCGATGCTATATCCACATTTGGGTTTCCACATCAAAGCTTGTCTATTTATTGTAGAATAACAGAAATCCCCAGTCTCATTTGAAGTGCAGAGACCCCAAGCACCAAGACAGCGCAGACGCAAGTTTAGAGAACCGCTTTCTCTGTGAGAGCGGCTGTGAGCGCTCTGTGAGAGCTGCTCTGAGCGCTCTGTAAGATCGGCTCTGAGCGCTCTGTGAGAGCGGCTCTGAGCGCTGTGAGATCTGCTCTGAGCGCTTGTGAGCTTGTTGTCTTGTGCCATTTAAACTTAGAACTGTACAAATGTAATTTCGAAGCTTTCTCAACGTTGTTGGACATTTTGTTACGTCTATTGTTTAGTTGATGAGCGGTGCTGCCCTGGGCCGAGCGCCCAAAGTTCAACATATTTTAACTTTTATGCACGGTGAAAAAACTTCAGGAAGCACGCTGCTCTGAACCGATCCGACTGATCAGTTTTCCACAATGAAAAGGTCCAAGCCTTCAGGTTCGCCATTTAGACAACAGAGACAAGAGGAGGAGGAAAGGAGAGCCTTCATTTGTAGTGGCTAGCTAGCTACTCTGCAGCTGCAGCAACATGTTTTTGTTTGTAATAGGCTAACTTTATCTACTCTATAACTGTCCAGATCTGCAGAAGCTCCCAGCTGCTGGAGAAGGGACATCTGATCTCCCATCTTCACCTCTCCCTAAGGAGCATGTACGTTCAGCCAATTATTTGTGGTCTCTGTGTAATTGATAATACACTGCTATTTTGTCATTATTATAATTGTTTTTATTGTTGAATGTTACAGTTACACCTTGTTACTAATTAAATGTAGGTCTTAGTCAAATTATATAAAGTGTATTTGTACAGTGCGACCTTATATGCAGTAGAATGACAAAGGACTTAATGCAGTGGTGTAACAGTATGGATGAACTGTATGTTTGAATACAGCCTGCAGGTCAAGCAACATCCAGCAGCACATCCAGCACTCCAGCTACCTCCAGAGCAACAAAGTCTGCAGGTCACGCAACATCCAGCACTCCAGCTACCTCTAGTGAAACACAGCCTGCAGGTCAAGCAACATCCAGCACTCCAGCTACCTCTAGTGAAACACAGCCTGCAGGTCAAGCAACATCCAGCAGCACATCCAGCACTCCAGCTACCTCCAGTGCAACACAGCCTGCAGGTCACGCAACATCCAGCACTCCAGCTACTTCCAGTGCAACACAGCCTGCAGGTCACGCAACATCCAGCACTCCAGCTACTTCCAGTGAAACACAGCCTGCAGCAGGTGAGTTATGTTAATTGTATGTTACAGCTGCAGTTATGTAAAAATGTTGGCTATATTGGCCATTTCGAATGTTTTGTCCACAAATGGATGCTAGGGAATATATTGGACTATATTAGACCGCAACCATCTATATTTATTCAAATTGTCTACAGGACTCCAGAAACTACAACAACTTCCAGAAACTACACCGCTAATGTCCAGTGACTATCCTGCACCAACCAGGGACCAATAAGAACCTATCACAACTACCCCTGATGCAACTACGAATCATCATGATGGTGACCAGAGTCTGGATCCAGCCCCACCGTCAAGCCCCACACATAATGGATTAGTGTCAGAGACAGTCTGTCCTCATCAGGAGAGACATTGAAGCCTCACAGTCCACCCCCCTCAGTCTGGTGCTCCCCTCCACCTCCCAGTCCAGCCAGATGGGCCCATGAAACCTCGGGGTGGCACACCAAGAACAAAATCCGGAACTGAATTTAAGGAACTCTATTATGATGTTGTAGTATATAGGCTAGGTGAAAACAACGTCAATATGAGAGTTAAGGAATCGCAGGAATACTTAGCGTTCTTATTTTACAGTTAGTGTTACTAATACCAGTACAGTTAACTAATACTAATACCAGTACAGTTAACTAATACTAATACCAGTACAGTTAACTAATACCAGTACAGTTAACTAATACAGTTAACTAATACTAATACCAGTACAGTTAACTAATACAGTTAACTAATACTAATACCAGTACAGTTAACTAATACTAATACTAATACCAGTACAGTTAACTAATACCAGTACAGTTAGCTAATACAGTTAACTAATACTAATACCAGTACAGTTAACTAATACAGTTAACTAATACTAATATTAATACCAGTACAGTTAACTAATACCAGTACAGTTAGCTAATACAGTTAACTAATACTAATACCAGTACAGTTAACTAATACAGTTAACTAATACTAATACTAATACCAGTACAGTTAACTAATACTAATACTAATACCAGTACAGTTAACTAATACCAGTACAGTTAGCTAATACAGTTAACTAATACTAATACCAGTACAGTTAACTAATACAGTTAACTAATTCTAATACTAATACCAGTACAGTTAACTAATACAGTTAACTAATACTAATACTAATACCAGTACAGTTAACTAATACTAATACCAGTACAGTTAACTAATACCAGTACAGTTAGCTAATACAGTTAACTAATACTAATACCAGTACAGTTAACTAATACAGTTAACTAATACTAATACTAATACCAGTACAGTTAACTAATACCAGTACAGTTAGCTAATACAGTTAACTAATACTAATACCAGTACAGTTAACTAATACAGTTAACTAATACTAATACTAATACCAGTACAGTTAACTAATACTAATACTAATACCAGTACAGTTAACTAATACCAGTACAGTTAGCTAATACAGTTAACTAATACTAATACCAGTACAGTTAACTAATACAGTTAACTAATTATAATACTAATACCAGTACAGTTAACTAATACAGTTAACTAATACTAATACCAGTACAGTTAACTAATACTAATACCAGTATAGTTAACTAATACCAGTACAGTTAGCTAATACAGTTAACTAATACTAATACCAGTACAGTTAACTAATACAGTTAACTAATTATAATACTAATACCAGTACAGTTAACATATACAGTTAACTAATACTAATACCAGTACAGTTAACATTTTGGGTTCAACAACAATCCTTGTCACGTGTCCCTTTTCCATCAAACAAGTGAACGAGGTGTGTTAGCCCTTATCAGTCCTTGTCATGTGTTTTATTGATTCATTCCATTGTCAACATCCAATGTGTTTGTTATTAATCTAAAATGGAAGTTGTAAGTGTTGTATTTAAACGTATATCTTTTCAAAGTATTAGTTGGTCACGGAATCCAGATGGGATTTTGTGCTTTTCATATTGCTGTTGTGAATATGGGTCGAGTCCTGACGGGACGGTGACGCCGTCCAGGCAGTCAAAAAGCTGTCCTGCGACCAGCTTTTAAAATGTTGGTTGGGCGTTTATTTTACAATAAATATATAAATCGTTTAGAGTTGTTAGTCTATGTCACCTTCTACACTTAAAAAAGAGATGGCGCATCTACATGGCTTTGTACGGTATTTCTATTTCTAATGTTTGGCTTAGTTACTCTGCAGACGCAGAGCAAATGAAACGAGCTGGCGAGCATCGTCTGGTTTCCAGGCTGTTCATATCCAGATATCCTCCTAAAACTTGGTTCTTACTAAATGCACAATGCTGGGTGAGTGCTAATATGTCAATAATTCGCAAGCTGCGTGGCCTGAACAATCAAGAAGAAGAAGAAGAAGAAGAAGAAGAAGAAGAAGAAGCGAAAGATGCAAACGAGGCGTATTGCTGCCATTTTGCCCACAGTTGGTAAATATAAAATGGCCAGAACATATTTGAACCTATAATGCGATGCGCCGTTCTGACTCTAACCTGCGTCTTCTTGGGTGAGTTGAACACGTGCGTAAAGCATGGTGTTGTTGTGGAAACAGAACGAAAGCACAACACCTCCTTTGCTGTTGCATAAGGAGAGGCTTCGCACTAACGGAAGTGTAGCTGGCGTCCGCGGTTCAGTTTGCACTCGAATGTCGTCCACGTCAGTCTCTAGTAGGATGCCAACGTGCTTCTGCGTGGTTTGTCAAACTTATTTTGGAATTCAAATAAAATGGGATATGATGCATGAATAATGGTATGGCTACACAAATCGCATTGCGTTTCGGAAAGATGCAGTTAACCAACATTCCTTAAAAGTTCCTCAGCCTATTACTCTGGTCTACTCTGGTATTCATTTTCTTTAAGACATTAAGCAATTTAATTACAGTTAAGAACATTACGGAGTGACTAAGTATAATTTGCAGTCCATGAACTGATTTTGAAAACGAGTCTTAATAGAATTAACTTCTGTCATGAAGCTTAATCCCTGCAGGGTACGGGACTTAATGAATGCTTTCTCTTTAAGAAAATAGTTGACATTTTTAAGGAATGTTGTGTTAAATCAGTGAGTCAACAATTTTAATAAACAATGTATTTGCTTTACAAATGCAAATGTGGTTACAGCGTCCGTCTAAGAAAACACGAGACGGAAGCTGTGTTTAAAAGTACACAAAATGCCCTTTTACAGATATTAGTTTCATAAAGAAAAAAGAAATGACATATACGTGACACCACATATTCCTTCCTTCTCCAACGGAAGGTTGCACCACAAAGGTTTTCCATCTTCAATGAACTGATTATCTATTTCCAGTGAGTACAGTAGAAAAAACCATTTCAGGTCTTTAATGCCTCCAAGCTTGTACACCATTCATAACCATAAACCAAGACAATATATAGTATTACTACTCTCAGGACACAGATGCGAAATATTAAATATTAATCAGCTTTCTTGAGTATTTTAGCGATAGAAGATTAACAAAATATATAACATGGGGGAGGAAAGGCCAAGATTATTTCTTCTTAAATTAAATGACGCTTTTCAAAGTACACTGGCACACACGCATAATTAGAGCTGATATTTCCTTGTCCAAAAACATTAAGGCGTCAAGATGCTTCTGCGTGGTTTGTCCGGGTCCTTCACACACGCCTTGCAGCATGTTGCAAACTGTTTCTAATTGGCAGGCCTTTACATTAAATTTACAAAATATATCTTGAGCAGGATCCACATTACTCTTTTTTGCACTGTCAAGTACGCTTGAGTTGTACGAAATTCATTGTTGAAAACCTGAGTTACACTGTGAATTTTATGAATGTGCATGTACTGGACTACCTCATTTTTCTTATTCGATTTTTAATATCTGTATTTTTCCAGAGCATTATATTTTCCTACTGTATTTCTTACCGGTTTAAACACACACACACACACACACACACACACACACACACACACACACACACACACACACACACACACACACACACACACACACACACACGCGCGCGCGCGCGCGCGTTATTTGTCCCCATTTACAAACTGCAGACTTCATGAGCATTAATTGCTTGCAATTTGTGTAATTGTGATTCAACTCCACAGTAGTAAGTAGTCGCCTTCATTCTTAGCTGGCTCTGGCTAGCATGCAGCACTGAAATGACTCTTCTTTCATCGCTCAGGTTGTTAATCCCCAGCTGTCTCCGACATCTCCACCTTCACCATGCTCTTCTTAAGTTCGTCACTTTCGTGCCGGAGTAGTCAGCGGGAAAGTGCCTATCCCTCTTTAGCGGTCCTGCAACTGCAGGGACGAACTACTGACCTCAGCGGGAAAACGGAACCACAGACACGCCTACTAGGGGGGAAAGATCGCACTAGTGGACTGCTGCCAAACTGAAACAAGGTCGGACAACGACATTTACTTTAAAATATGCTTGAAATTAGGCAAATGACCATCGTCTTCGCGGTAAATCCGTCTCTTAATCGTCATCGACATAGTTGATAAGGTCAGTATAATGAAGGGCTTTTGTATTTCTAACTTATTTGTGTTCACAGTGGGCGTTTACCTGATCCTTTACAGTACATTTAGAGGATGGAGCCGGTTTGTTTATTTCTGGCCGTTTATTTTGAGGATTTTCAGGGGCTTGTGGAAAAGGTGTAGGGGCATATGAGGGCGCTTTCACACCTTTAGTCCGTAAGTCGGGGTCAGAGGTGAAGTTTATACTTTGTTTCATTTTCACTTGTGGTGAAGTGGATACTTTCTATTTCCTTTGTTTAGGTCAGCATGAAGACTGGTTGAAGTGTCGCTCGTCTATTGGACAGAGCAGATGGTGACCTCACAGGGCTTCATGTTGTGGACAGTAATAATGCAGCAACTTTGTGTAATCTTGGGTTCTTTCATTTTGCTTTGGTGTTCATACAAACTGAAAATAACCCCACTTCCACAATTCTGTCTCGAATAATTTCAAACGTGTTTTTCTGAGTGATCACAATAAATTATAATTATATATTTCAATGAGTGCGTTCTGCTATGTGTCTGGAGGACGAATTGTGTCACGTCTGATTGCGACTAATTTCAATCTAGGAAAAGTTTGCCTAAACCTGGCTGAATGTTTAGTTTTTCCAGGTTGGGGAAAAGGTGTGCATTCAACCCACAATGCATGTATTTTGGTTCGCTTCTTGTAGTTGGGTCGTAGTCCGTTAGCAGTTTTATTTGTTGCCAGCAACAGCTCAACTACAATTTATAGCAACCATTTTGTCAAAGTTATGCTTGCATGCATTACAATAAACATTCAACATTCAAATTTCAATAGGTCTCAAATATTTCAAGATTCAATAGCTGTCAGACCAAGTGACCCACACATCAAACCAACGTTAATCTCCCTTACATTCTACAACAATTCATTTGTCCATATTTCCCTTTTCAAAATGTCTATACCTTTTTCAATTATAGCAAACATCGAATGGCTGTGAAGACACACAGAGGTCAACCCAGCTCTAATGTCCCCCATGACATGTCCAGGGCGTTCCACCAAAACCATGAGGCGGTCATGAGGCTCAGCACCACAAAAGCAGCTTGGTTCCCATTTTAACTTCCGCTGTCCGCCCCAGCTCTTAAAGCACGTTCGATGTTGATTATTTCATGTCAGGATGGACGGCCCATGTTCTGCAGAGGGACAACGTTTGTGTCATTCCTTGGAATCATTACATTACCTCATGGCCTTTTACGTTCGGTAATTTCAATTTTAATTTTAATTTAAAACTGCCAATTGACAAACATGTTCTGTCCAACAGGAATGCATGTTAATAGACATTGC
Source organism: Lota lota (assembly GCA_026745465.1). Taxonomy (NCBI): domain Eukaryota; kingdom Metazoa; phylum Chordata; class Actinopteri; order Gadiformes; family Lotidae; genus Lota; species Lota lota. The sequence goes on along the minus strand of JACYXH010000471.1, from coordinate 262,436 downwards.
ACATAAGACACAAGCACATCATGTGCACCTTGCAAAGAAGGTACATTCCAAGATGGCGAAATGGGCGTGAACAATGCTTTTCATGTAAAACCTGTGATGCAGGTCAATTTTCAATTTTCATTTTATTATTTCACAAACCCCTTGATAATATTACAAATGTCACGGTTCAAAACCCTGATGGCTCAGTGATATGTACACATTCATTTAAAACCCTTTCCCCCTTAAAAAAGACCATAAATACAATGACTGAGTAACAGGGCATGAATGAGAAACATGAGTTTAGGATTATTGAGGGTTAGAAATATCTAGATGCCCCTCAAATGCACTGAATGCTCACTTTTTTCTATCAAGTTATTATAATCAAAGACTTCCTCAGACAACCTTCTCATTGTCTCCGGTTCCTCTGTAACTGTTGTGATTGACAGGTCTGGGCCTGAAGGTGAATAATTCGTGTACATCAACATCAGATGCTCTGTGTGAGCCCCTGGATGGATACTTCTGTACTGACTCTAACAGAGGTAGATGTATGGCCGCTCAGAGACACACGGTTTGCAGTCCTGGTCGATACATCAGTCAAACAGGTTGGTGTTCTATAATGCATATCAACTTTTATTTAATTGCATTTTTTATTTAACCTTTAATTTATTCATGACGTCTTATTGAGGTATGGATACCTTTTTAACAAGAGAGACCTGAACTTTAAATTATAGCTTTAAACATCTACAGAATATATTTAGCCCTATAAGGGGCCATCCAGCTTCTTACCATTGAATGTATTAGTGTCTTAAGTTACTCCATGATCATCTACAACAGTCTGGCAATGACTCGATAGCCAGAAACACCTTTTGAATGACAATTCTCTATTTTCTTCTGCCTTCTTGGAGCTTGTGCCAAACAATTTTGGTGAAGGTAGTTGCAATATTTTACCTTGCCGTGTTTTTCACAAATGTAATGTTCACACCAAATCTGAGAATGGTCATGTTTCAATAAAACATGTATATTCATACAGGAACAGCAGATAAAGACACAGAATGCCTTCAGTGTACTGATGGGACATTCTCAGATGGCACATCAAAGTCTTGCCAGCTCCACACATAGTAAGTGAATATTATAGTGTATTTATCAATATAGTACATTAATGGTACTTTTAGCATTTGGCCTGGGCAATATATCATATGTGTATTGGTGTGGCTTATTATTAGCAGTCAAGTTTTGTAGTTTACATTTTTTATTTAATCAGAAAAATGGCAATATAATAAATGGCAAACTTGATTTTTAATTTTATCCAAAGTGTATTGCAGTGAATTCCAAAACAGGTAGATACGTAGTAGACCCTCTCTCTTTAGAGGCGGTATCTCAGAACAAAAACAGACTTCTGACCAGGCAGACCCTCTCTCTTTAGAGGCGGTATCTCAGAACAAAAACAAACTTCTGACCAGGCAGACCCTCTCTCTTTAGAGGCGGTATCTCAGAACAAAAACAGACTTCTGACCAGGCAGACCCTCTCTCTTTAGAGGCGGTATCTCAGAACAAAAACAGACTTCTGACCAGGCAGACCCTCTCTCTTTAGAGGCGGTATCTCAGATATTTACGTTCCTTCAGAATAACATATTTTAGCTTTAGCTACGTATATCAGACGCTCACATTTAGGCTATAGACTACGTTACTTCAGAGTACCATCTTTAAGCTTTAGCATTTAATCAGACGCTCGCATATAGGCTATGCGTTTCACCAGAACCACATCTTTTAGCTTCAGGTTACTTCTTTTTCACTGCAAACCACGGCCTAATAGCTCCGGCCTGGAAACTTCCCCAACAGTGGTTCTCAGCGCTTGGCCCGCGGGGTCCTGGTGTCTTTGGCAGGAACAAAAGCACTTATCCTAAATATTCTGAATAATGTGCTGAATAATTATGTTAAACGATTAAGTCTCCTGCACAGAAGGCTTTTCTTCCAAGCGGATCCGTTGGAGTGTAATACATTACATAGCATAAATGTTCAGAAATGTGCCCTACATGTGAATATCAAAGGCGATGGCTTTTATTGTTATATTACGGCTCTTTTGAATTCTCATTTTTTACTACCTGCAATCGTATGTATATAAACTGCCAAACCTACAATTAAAACTGCGAAACCTACAATAAAAACTATGTAAAATTATTATTGTAGCGCTCCATGTTTTATATCGAATTAGCAGCTTATCAACATGTTCAAACTATTATTTAGTTGGACTTATGCTCAAATTCAAAATAACCATTTAAGAGTAAAGAACCAGCTGATACATCATACTAGGATGATGTTCAGTTAGGGTCAGACCTCCCCTCAGTGTCACGAAGGCTGCAGTCTGGGCTTTGAGACGTAACCTCGACGCAGTGATTTATGAGCTAGTCGTGCAGTGATATCGAACTGCGACATATGTAACTGCACCCTTGGTTTCAGTTTTGATGTGAGGCAGATTTCATTTGAGTCTGGTAGGCAGCTAGTCTCACACATAGCAAGTGTCCTTGTTTTAAGGTCATTTCTAAACGGCTTATTTAGCTATTTATTGAAGTGGTTGAACCTATTATATACAGTATATTGGTTTGATCATATGTTGTAGAGTGGCGGGGGTGAGAGCAGAGAGAGAGCGGGCGGGGGTGAGAGCAGAGAGAGAGAGAGAGAAAGAGAGAGAGAGAGAGAGAGAGAGAGAGAGAGAGAGAGAGAGAGAGAGAGAGAGAGAGAGAGAGAGAGAGAGAGAGAGAGAGAGAGAGAGAGAGAGAGAGAGAGAGAGAGAGAGAGAGAGAGAGAGAGAGAGAGAGAGAGAGAGAGAGAGAGAGCGGGCGGGGGCTTTCTTGACTACATCCATGTTTGGAGACGTTTGTTTCGAACAGGGTGTTTCCCTGTCTTTAGAAACTGAAACTGCATGAACATATTGCTATCTGCTGGAAAACAACCACAAGACACGCTGACTGCGGAGCTAAGGGTCGCACTGTGGGACTGCTGCCAAACTGAAACAAGATCGGATGACATTTATTTTTTAGATTTGCTTTAAATTAGGCAAATGACCATCGTCTTCGCGGTAAATCCGTCTCTTAGTCGTCATTGACATAGTTGATAAGGTCAGTATAATGAAGGCCTTTTGTATTTCTAGCTTATTTGTGTTCACCGTGGGCGTCTCCCTGATCCTCTACAGTACATTTAGAGGATGGAGCCTGTTGTTTGTTTCTAGCCGTTTATTTTGAGGATTTTCAGGGGCTTGTGGAAAAGGTGTAGGGGCATATGAGGGCGCTTTCACACCTTTAGTCCGTAGGTCGGGATCAGAGGTGAAGTTTATACTTTTTTCATTTTCACTTGATTCAGAGGTGAAGTTTATACTTTGTTACATTTTCACTTGATTCAGAGGTAAAGTTTATACTTTCTTTTTCACTTGATTCAGAGGTGAAGTTTATACTTTGTTACATTTTCACTTGATTCAGAGGTAAAGTTTATACTTTCTTTTTCACTTGATTCAGAGGTGAAGTTTATACTTTATTACATTTTCACTTGATTCAGAGGTGAAGTTTATACTTTGTTACATTTTCACTTGATTCAGAGGTGAAGTTTATACTTTCTTTTTCACTTGATTCAGAGGTGAAGTTTATACTTTCTTTTTCACTTGATTCAGAGGTGAAGTTTATACTTTCTTTTTCACTTGATTCAGAGGTGAAGTTTATACTTTCTTTTTCACTTGATTCGGTGAGCGCGAGCACTGACTCAAGACAACCAAACCGCAACACGTCACGTGGTTGAAGTGTCTTGTCAATTGGACAGAGCAGATGGTGAACTTGCAGGGCCTCATGTTGCGGACCGTAAAAATGGATCAACTCTGTGATGGAAAATGACGCATGGCCCTATTCCGTTTTAGCTCGCTTCAACTACTTTTGATGTCCAAGTTGTTACGTGCACACTAGAATAACTGGTGGCTAGCTCGAATAAAAGGCTAAGACAAATGGATATCCGTAGTTAATTTATTTCATATGCTGCAGCACATAAAAGACAGTTTCAAAGGCAACTCCACGCAGAGCAGAGTTGTGGAGAAAAAGCCCCCTGAATAGAGGAAGGAAGCCTTTTTTTAGAGTGGAGCAAACACCATCTCAGAAATATCACTAGATGGCGCCATTTACCATCTATAACGGGTTCAATGCACAGTTAAGGCCAGACACCTTGTCGTAATTCACCATCAATGGCGCCACTTATTATTTATAACGGATACAATGTACGATCAAGGCAACATACATGATTTAGGGAGAGGATGTGCAGTCAAGAAAAGACACATTGTTGGGGAGAGGAGCTTAGTCAGGATTTTCTCACATGAGAACAGAGCGCAATGCAGTACAGGAACACAGGCAGCTGTGGGGAGTTAGATAGTTAGAAAGACAGATAGGCCACTATAGTGTGCACATAACAACTTGAACATCACAACTAATTAGTTTAAGCGAGCTGACCTCGGAATAGGGCCTTGTGTCATTTTCCATCACACTGGATATCTCCAAAAGGCTTAGAAATCCTGGTGTAAATTACCATGAGACGCATGACGAAGCTGATGTTAGCTCCCGATTCACAGCTCCCTATAGACCATAACTCATGTAGTTCAGAATAAACCACCAGGGGGTCCTGCAGATACGTCTCATGTTTCAAAGTGTCCCCAATAGATATATCATTATAAACGCTGTTTTATATTTACCTGTTTGGTATTTATTGCAGCCATAGGTGGCAGTAAATGCAAATAAGAATTCACAGATAGTGTTGATGACTTTTCCCTTCACCTAAACCAAACGCAGTGTTTCCAGTGAGACTTGTCTGACACGGATGATCTTCTGTTGTGATACATGTAGGAAAGGGCGATTCTGGAATAATGTCCGGACATGATTCTCTGGACGTTGTCCAGAATTAATACGTGAAGATGGCATAGAGGTGAAACTCTCTAACTAGAGGTGGAACAAGCTCTACTAACTAGAGGTGAACATTTGAGAACAAGCTCTACTAACTAGAGGGGAAACAAGCTCTACTAACTAGAGGGGGTACATTTGAGAACAAGCTCTACTAACTAGAGGTGAACATTTGAGAACAAGCTCTACTAACTAGAGGTGAACATTTGAGAACAAGCTCTACTAACTAGAGGGGAAACATGCTCTACTAACTAGAGGGGGAACATTTGAGAACAAGCTCTACTAACTAGATTTGTAACCTTTACTTTGGCCAACAGAATTTCTAATAGCTATTTTGAATAATTAATTACAGGGAATCTTATCTAAAAACAAACAAAGACCACATTGGCACAAAACAGCATAAATAACGATTTCAGCTAAATAGTAAGTATAGCTAAATATATACTTACTTATATATTTATTAGGTAACAGTAATAAGAGACAACATATTATGATTGTTGATTTTATTCATTTATTTGACTGTTGCCAAGTAATGCATTAACATCGTCCTGCACACTAGCTTCTACTTTGTGTAGGTCTTCTCGTTACCGCAGGCCAGCTACTCTGTATCATGTATGTTGATCTGTATGTTTCCATTTATTGTGCAGCCAGTGAAATAAGAGTCTGTTGACAGTTTGTTTGGTGGCAGGTGGGATTCTGATGAGTTGACAGCTTATATTGTTAATGTGATCAATGGTTCTCAGAAACACCTGTACAGCGGAGTGATACATCTACAGTTAAAAGTCTCGTTACAAATGCCTCTTTTCCAATTAAATTACTTGGTCAGAACTAGTACAAATTTTTTTATTATATTTATTAAATGTATTAACTGGTTTCTTTTTCTCTCCCCATGTATTTCAGAACTTCAAGAAAAGTCTGTGGCTACACGTTGTTAAACAGTTTGGTGGTTGAAGCTCAAACAAACCTGACAATCATGTTTCTACAATTCATGTTGATATGTTCAGTTTCTAATACTTTGTACGTTGCCGTTGCTTCACCGTGTCTCCTGGATGAGTACAGAGCAGGACTTCATTGTTGCCCTGCATGTCCTCCTGGTAAGGGTTAAATATATGAATTATTGTCAAGCTGTCTACAAATCTACAACATATACAAGATATACTGTACAAATCTACAACATATACTGTCTACGAATCTATACTGTCTACGAATCTATGACATACAGTGTACAAGATATACATTCTACGAATCTACAACATATACAAAATATACTGTCTACAAATCAACAACATGTACTGTCTATAAATCTACAACATATACTGTCTATGTCTAAATCTACGACATGTACTGTCTAAAAATTGACAATTTATACAGGCAAAATAGTTAAATTTTATGTTGGATAAACGCATATATCGGATATATGCATAGCCATTAAAAGTCCAGATTTTTTCCTTCTTTGACATTACCAAATGATTATTGTTTTAACTGCTTATTTGCATAAACCGGCTAATTGCATACTCGTCTTCATCCCAAAACCATTAGGATCACCGCGGGGCGTCCACCTCACAGCGGGTTTACTCTATAAATGTCTTCTAACAAGTACACTTGCTTAAAAAATAGACCGATCAAAAGACCCTTCCACGCCTACTCAGTACACCTCCTTTAAAACAAGTGCCTTTATCGCCTGGCCCTGTTCCTTTTTCTCCGCTGAACTTCCTTGATATTGCTCTTACATGTGCACAAGCCTGGCGACTCTTTCTGACAAGAATAGTCACGTGGGTTTATTTGATTTGATCTTTTCATTAGTTACAGCCATTCCAGCCATATCTAGCAAGACTTTATGCACCATGGCAGAAAAAATCTAAGCGAAATGTCCTTTGTCTTGCTGACCAAATTATTGTTTTGAATGAGTTAGAAAAGGAGTGTTTTGACGTCTCATAGTCGTAGATTTCCAGGATCGGGAAACAAAAGGATAAGCTTCTCAGGTCTCACCAAAGCAACGTAAACCCAAGAAGGAAACGGGCCTTTGAGAGTTCTCATGAAGACGTCGAAGTTACTCTGCAGTGGAATGTACCTGGAGCCTGTAATTGGTTTTCTAAACTCCTCTTTGGATAATGGCATGTATTGGATAATCGCAAACATTTTGGCGTAAAATTGGGTATGCAATTAACAGGTTTCGTCAGGTTTATGTACAACATATACTGTCTACAAATATACAACATATGCGGTCTACTATTCTAAAAGATTTGCAAAATATGCTGTCTACTAATCTAAAACATATACAAGGTATACTGCCCACAAATCTACAACATGGATTGTCCAGAAATCTACAACATGTACAAAATAAACTGTCTATTAATCTACAACATATTTAAAACGTTAAACGTAAAAACTGCACAGAGAGATGCATAACAAAGTGCACAGATTGCACCAAAGGTACTTTCAAAGAAGGCCTTAATGGACAGAAGCAATGCTCTACCTGTACAAAGTGTGACACAGGTACATTCATATTATTTGATTATTTTAAATATACTGTTGATTATGTTATGATGTTAACGTTGGTTCAGGTGGATCTCAGCTGGGAGAAGTTGTGGCCTCTCCAGTTCCTCTGTAACTGTTGTGATTGACAGGTCTCGGCCTGAAGGTGAAGAAGTCGTGTACATCAACATCACATGCTCTGTGTGAGCCCCTGGATGGATACTTCTGTACTGACTATAACAGAGGATGTATGGCCACTCAGAGACACACGGTTTGCAGTCCTGGTCAATACATCAGTCAAAGAGGTTGGTGTTAACATATAAACTGTACCTCAACATTAATTAAAGCTAAATTGTCAACTAAATGTACATCTGCTGTAATCTATTCAGCCCTATAAGGGGCCATCCAGCTTCTTACCATTGAATGCATTGGTGTGTACGTTACTCCATGATCATCTACAAGTCTGGCAATGACTCAATAGCCAGCAACTCCTTTGAATTACAATTCTCTATTTCCTTTTTCCTACGATGTTGGTGAATTTGAGCTTGTGATATTTTAACTGTTAACTGATACAAAAACAACAAAGATGTTGTCACAAATGTTCACACCACATCTGAGTGGTCGTGTTTCAATAAAACATGTATGTTCATACAGGAACAGCAGATAAAGACACAGAGTGCCTTCAATGTACTGATGGAACAATCTCAAATGGTACATCGTCATGCCAACCCCACACGATGTAAGTGGAGTTAATTTAACAATCTAAATATATAGTACAATAATGGTATGTTTAGAATTAGGCCTGGGTAAGATATCATTTACTGGTGTGGCTTTTATTTGCCTGTTCTTAGAATACATTCAATAGTCATAATGTTATATTGTTTACTGTTGTAATTAATAATACAAATGTCAGAATTACATATTGTAAAAGTGTCATTAATGTTTGACAATAAATTTAATTGACTATTTAGTCATTTTCTCCAAAGCGTTTTACAGTGATTTCAGACCCAGGTAGATACAGGTCATTAGGAGCAGGTAGGGGTTAGGTATCTAGCTCAAGAACGTACCTGTAGGTAGTGGGCAATGGGGATCGAACCCAGCACCTTTGGACCAGGAGTCCCAACACCATATCTCTATCCTACCCTAAGACCGTATATACACTATACTACCATAGAACTATACATGTGGTTTTGTCCTTCTCATTTCAGGTTGGATTCTGTGGGAGAGTTTCTGAAAGAAAATGTTGTAGGTGTGTTAATAGCAGGCATTCTAGTAATGATATCAAGCATAGGAGGTAAGTGTTTTATTAACCTCAAGCATGTATTATGTTACATTAAACTAACATGTATCATGTTACATTCAACTAACATGTATCATGGTTATGCTGAATAATAGTGACTGCTGTCCTGACATGTTGCTGTATTGTTTATCTCTATATCATTTGCAGCTATAGCATTGCTTTGTCGAAGACGTGAGGAGGTAAATGTTATTACTGGTTTAATACAGAACACAATAATATGTGTGAACCTAGCTGGCAGTGGTGGAGTTATTAGAGCATGACCTTGTAATGAACCCCATATTGATATTTAATTCACATTTTATTTTATAGGGAAATAATGAACAGGAACTGGAGAGGCAAAGAACTGGTAAGTTCTCATAACATATGTTTCACTTTGTAAATGAGTAATAGATCACTCATGTATATACAGTGATTCGCAAGGGTAAGTGACTCACACCAAGTTAAATGAAATGGCTGTGATTCAAAACATTTCAACTGATTGTAGCAGAGAGTCAGAGCCTACCTAGCAGAGGGACCAGAGTGGCAGACCTACTGAACAACATCCTCTAGATATTATATTATAGAATGGAGCTATCCATGTATATAAGACACTACTTTCATAGCTGGGGCAATGTGGCCAGCATAACGTCAGCTCAGTGTCTTTATATCGGCCTTTATGTAATCTTCAGGCCATATTTCGAAAAGTGGTTTCACTTCCTAACTGCACCACGTCTGACTCACTTTAGTCTCTGAAAAGTTCACGTTGGCTGAATAGGCTTTTATATTTTTTCCAGTTAGCGGAAAAAGTGCACATTCAACCCAGAAGGCATTGAGTGTTGGTTCTCTTCCTATAGTTGACTGCAGAGTCAAGCCAGCCGGCCCTAAATTTGGAGTGCACGCATATTCTATCCTTTATGGCAAATGCATTGAAACAGCCAAGAGCAAGCAGACATGGAGAATTAGCCACTTTTCACATGTGACTACGTCCGGTTTTCAAAATAAGGTGTTAACTCAGGGTATGTACAAAAACTGCAGTGCCTACACACTTAAACAAAATCAAGGATTTTGTACAGTATCGTTATTACTGAAACTTGCTGTAAAAACACATTGCTACATTAATTCTGACAATGCCTGATATATTTGAGATGACAACCCTGATGCTTGATTTTGATGTAGTCAGAGTTCTCCTAATCTCAAATATATCAGTCACTGTCAGAGCTTTTACAGCACATTGTTTTTAGAGCAAGTTTCAGACAAAGTCATCTCAATGTAGTAATATGGGACGTTTCATTCTCTAAAATGATAAAGTAAAAAATGCTTGATTTTATTTAAGTGTGTAGTCACTGCAGTTTTTGTACATACCCTGAGTTAACACCTTATTTTGAAAACCGGACGTAGTCACATGTGTATAGTCGCGCACTCTCTATGTCTGCTTGAGCTTGACCGTTTGAATGCATTTGCCATAAAGGATAGAATACGAGTGCACTCAAAAATGTAGGGGCGGCTGGCTTGGCCACGGAGTTGCGAGTGACGGTTAGCTTGACCGCTGTTATAGTTGTGTAGGATCACGTTCAAAACCTAAAGCAAACCAAACCAGAGTTCACTTGGAAGCGGACATAGAACCCCGTTTTCAAGTGGACCACAGTTGTTTAATTTGGACCAAACTAGAGTTCAAATGACACACCACCCCAAACGAATGATACCATCGGAGGAAACTCCAGGGTTAGATTCAAACGGACCAAACAGCTCTGGTGTGGAAGCACGCTTCCATCACTTTGTCCTTGTTTGACCACGATAATGGCAGCCGTGTCCCTACACTTATTCAGTCTGTCAAGATGTTCTTCTGTGTAGAGGCTAATTCAGAATGGAAACCAGGAACTCATTAAACTGATTATACATGTATAGAATATATTGAGCAATTCATAATAATAGGATGCATATTTTTCATAATATCAATCATAGTCCTGGGAGGTAAACGTTACATTAAACTCTAAACATTTATCATGTTACACTAAACTAACATGTATCCTGGTTACATTCAACTCTAACATGTATCATGGTTACATTCAACTCTATTATGTATCATGTTACACTAAACTAACATGTACCATGGTTACATTAAACTAACATGTATCATGGTTACATTCAACTCTAACATGTATCATGGTTACATTCAACTCTAACATGTATCATGTTACATTAAACTAACATGGATCAAGGTTGTGCTGAATGATAGTGACTGCTGTCCTGACATGTTGCTGTATTATCTCTATATAGAATTGGATGGTCTAAGACGTGAGAAGGTAAGTGTTATTACTGGTTTGATACAGAACACAATAATACGTGTGAACCTAGCTGGCAGTGGTAGAGTTATTAGATCATGACCTTGTAATGAACCCAATGTTGATATTTTATTCACATTTTATTTTATAGGAAAAGGGAGAACAGGAACGAAAGAGGCTGATGACTGGTAAGTTCTTATTCCATATGTTTCACTTTGTAAATTAGTAATAGATCATTCATTTATATCCAGTGATTTTCAAGGGTAACTGACTCACACCAAGTTAAATGAAATGGCTGTGATTAAAAACATTTCAGCTAATTGTAGCAGTGAGTCAGAGCCTACCTAGCAGAGGGACCAGAGTGGCAGACCTACTGAACAACATCCTCTAGATATTATATTATAGAATGGAGCTATCCATGTATATAAGACACTACTTTCATAGCTGGGGCAATGGGGCCAGCATAACGTCAGCTCAGTGGCGTTTATAACGTAGCTCACTGAGTCATCATGACCACACAGAGCAGGGACAAAGGGTAGAAAGACTTTTGTTCTTGTTTGACCACGATAATGGCAGCCGTGTCCCTACACTTATTCAGTCTGTCAAGATGTTTGTCTGTGTAGAGGCTAATTCAGAGTGGAAACCAGGAACTGATTCAACTGATTCTACATGTATAGAATATATTGAGCAGTTCATAATAATAGGATATATATTTTTCATAATATCAATCATAGTCATGGGAGGTCTGACTCACTTTAGTCTCTGAAAAGTTCACGTTGGCTGAATAGGCTTTTATATTTTTTCCAGTTAGCGGAAAAAGTGCACATTCAACCCAGAAGGCATTGAGTGTTGGTTCTCTTCCTATAGTTGACTGCAGAGTCAAGCCAGCCGGCCCTAAATTTGGAGTGCACGCATATTCTATCCTTTATGGCAAATGCATTGAAACAGCCAAGAGCAAGCAGACATGGAGAATTAGCCACTTTTCACATGTGACTACGTCCGGTTTTCAAAATAAGGTGTTAACTCAGGGTATGTACAAAAACTGCAGTGCCTACACACTTAAACAAAATCAAGGATTTTGTACAGTATCGTTATTACTGAAACTTGCTGTAAAAACACATTGCTACATTAATTCTGACAATGCCTGATATATTTGAGATGACAACCCTGATGCTTGATTTTGATGTAGTCAGAGTTCTCCTGATCTCAAACATATCAGTCACTGTCAGAGCTTTTACAGCACATTGTTTTTAGAGCAAGTTTCAGACAAAGTCATCTCAATGTAGTAATATGGGACGTTTCATTCTCTAAAATGATAAAGTAAAAAATGCTTGATTTTATTTAAGTGTGTAGTCACTGCTGTTTTTGTACATACCCTGAGTTAACACCTTATTTTGAAAACCGGACGTAGTCACATGTGTATAGTCGCGCACTCTCTATGTCTGCTTGAGCTTGACCGTTTAAATGCATTTGCCATAAAGGATAGAATACGAGTGCACTCAAAAATGTAGGGGCGGTTGGCTTGGCCACGGAGTTGCGAGTGACGGTTAGCTTGACCGCTGTTATAGTTGTGTAGGATCACGTTCAAAACCTAAAGCAAACCAAACCAGAGTTCACTTGGAAGCGGACATAGAACCCCGTTTTCAAGTGGACCACAGTTGTTTAATTTGGACCAAACTAGAGTTCAAATGACACACCATCCCAAACGAAAGATACCATCGGAGGAAACTCCAGGGTTCGATTCAAACGGACCAAACAGCTCTGGTGTGGAAACACGCTTCCATCACTTTGTCCTTGTTTGACCACGATAATGGCAGCCGTGTCCCTACACTTATTCAGTCTGTCAAGATGTTCTTCTGTGTAGAGGCTAATTCAGAATGGAAACCAGGAACTCATTAAACTGATTATACATGTATAGAATATATTGAGCAATTCATAATAATAGGATGCATATTTTTCATAATATCAATCATAGTCCTGGGAGGTAAACGTTACATTAAACTCTAAACATTTATCATGTTACACTAAACTAACATGTATCCTGGTTACATTCAACTCTAACATGTATCATGGTTACATTCAACTCTATTATGTATCATGTTACACTAAACTAACATGTACCATGGTTACATTAAACTAACATGTATCATGGTTACATTAAACTCTAACATGTATCATGGTTACATTCAACTCTATTATGTATCATGTTACATTAAACTAACATGGATCATGTTACGTTAAACTAACATGGATCATGTTACATTAAACTAACATGTATCAAGGTTGTGCTGAATGATAGTGACTGCTGTCCTGACATGTTGCTGTATTATCTCTATATAGAATTGGATGGTCTAAGACGTGAGAAGGTAAGTGTTATTACTGGTTTGATACAGAACACAATAATACGTGTGAACCTAGCTGGCAGTGGTAGAGTTATTAGATCATGACCTTGTAATGAACCCAATGTTGATATTTTATTCACATTTTATTTTATAGGAAAAGGGAGAACAGGAACGAAAGAGGCTGATGACTGGTAAGTTGTTATTCCATATGTTTCACTTTGTAAATTAGTAATAGATCATTCATTTATATCCAGTGATTTTCAAGGGTAACTGACTCACACCAAGTTAAATGAAATGGCTGTGATTAAAAACGTTTCAACTAATTGTAGCAGAGAGTCAGAGCCTACCTAGCAGAGGGACCAGAGTGGCAGACCTACTGAACAACATCCTCTAGATATTATATTATAGAATGAAGCTATCCATGTATATAAGACACTACTTTCATAGCTGGGGCAATGTGGCCAGCATAACGTCAGCTCAGTGTCTTTATATCGGTCTTTATGTAATCTTCAGGCCATATTTCGAAAAGTGGTTTCACTTCCTAACTGCACCACGTCTGACTCACTTTAATCTCTGTAAAGTTCACGTATAACTGGCTGAATAGGCTTTTATATTATTTCCAGTTAGCGGAAAAAGTGCACATTATACCCACAAGGCATTGAGTGTTGGTTCTCTTCCTATAGTTGACTGCAGAGTCAAGCCAGCCGGCCCTAAATTTGGAGTGCACGCATATTCTATCCTTTATGGCAAATGCATTGAAACAGCTAAGAGCAAGCAGACATGGAGAATTAGCCACTTTTCACATGTGACTACGTCCGGTTTTCAAAATAAGGTGTTAACTCAGGGTATGTACAAAAACTGCAGTGCCTACACACTTAAACAAAATCAAGGATTTTGTACAGTATCGTTATTACTGAAACTTGCTGTAAAAACACATTGCTACATTAATTCTGACAATGCCTGATATATTTGAGATGACAACCCTGATGCTTGATTTTGATGTAGTCAGAGTTCTCCTGATCTCAAATATATCAGCCACTGTCAGAGCTTTTACAGCACATTGTTTTTAGAGCAAGTTTCAGACAAAGTCGTCTCAATGTAGTAATATGGGACGTTTCATTCTCTAAAATGATAAAGTCAAAAATGCTTGATTTTATTTAAGTGTGTAGTCACTGCAGTTTTTGTACATACCCTGAGTTAACACCTTATTTTGAAAACCGGACGTAGTCACATGTGTATAGTCGCGCACTCTCTATGTCTGCTTGAGCTTGACCGTTTAAATGCATTTGCCATAAAGGATAGAATACGAGTGCACTCAAAAATTTAGGGGCGGTTGGCTTGACCACGGAGTTGCGAGTGACGGTTAGCTTGACCGCTGTTATAGTTGTGTAGGATCACGTTCAAAACCTAAAGCAAACCAAACCAGAGTTCACCTGGAAGTGGACATAGAACCCAGTTTTCAAGTGGACCACAGTTGTTTAATTTGGACCAAACTAGAGTTCAAATGACACACCACCCCAAACGAAAGATGCCATCGGAGGAAACTCTCCAGGGTTCGATTCAAACGGATCAAACAGCTCTGGTGTGGAAGCACGCTTCCATCACTTTTGTCCTTGTTTGACCACGATAATGGCAGCCGTCTCCCTACACTTATTCAGTCTGTCAAGATGTTCTTCTGTGTAGAGGCTAATTCAGAGTGGAAACAAGGAGCTGATTCAACTGATTCTACATGTATAGAATATATTGAGCAGTTCATAATAATATGATGCATATTTTTCACAATATCAATCATAGTCCTTGGAGGTAAACGTTACATTAAACTGTAACATGTATCATGGTTACATTACACTAACATGTATTCAGGTTGTGCTGAATGATAGTGACTGCTGTCCTGACATGTTGCTGTATTGTTTATCTCTATGTAGAACTGGCTGATCAAATACTTGAGGTGGTAAGTGTTATTACTGGTTGGATACTGAACACAATAATATGTGTGAACCTAGTGGTGGAGTTATTAGATGATGACCTTGTAATGAACCCAATGTTTATATTTTATTCACATTTTTTTTATAGGAAAAGGGAGAACAGGAACGAAAGAGGCTGATGACTGGTAAGTTCTTATTCCATATGTTTCACTTTGTAAATTAGTACTAGGTCTTTCATTTATATCCAGTGATTTGCAAGGATAACTGACTCACACCAAGTTAAATGAAATGGCTGTGATTCAAAACATTTCAGCTAATTGTAGCAGAGAGTCAGAGCCTACCTAGCAGAGGGACCAGAGTGGTAGACCTACTGAACAACATCCTCTAGATATTATATTATAGAATGGAGCTATCCATGTATATAAGACACTATTTTCATAGCTGGGGCAATGTGGCCAGCATAACGTCAGCTCAGTGGCGTTTATAACATAGCTCACTGAGTCATCATGACCACAGAGAGCAGGGACAAAGTGTAGAAAGACTTTTGTCCTTGTTTGACCACGATAATGGCAGCCGTGTCCCTACACTTATTCAGTCTGTCAAGATGTTCTTCTGTGTAGAGGCTAATTCAGAGTAGAAACCAGGAACTGATTCAACTGATTCTGCATGTATAGAATATATTGAGCTGTTCATAATAATATGATATACAATTTTCATAATATCAATCATAGTTCTGGGAGGTAAGCGTTACATTAAACTCTAAAATGTATTATTGTTACATTCAACTCAAACATGTATCATGTTACATTAAACTAACATGCATCATGTTACATTAAACTAACATGTATCATGTTACATTAAACTAACATGTATCATGGTTACATTAAACTAACATGTATATCATGACTACATTAAACTAACATGTATCATGTTACATTAAACTAACATGTATCATGTTACATTAAACTAACATGTATCATGTTACATTAAACTAACATGTATAATGGTTATATTAAACTAACATGTATCATGGTTACTATGAGGAGGCTACATGAGTCACCTCACTGGTTAACCATGCACATCTGTGCATGGTTATGCCTCGTTGGGCTGTGCCAAGTGGAACTATGAGCAGAGGGGCCAACAGCTATGGGGGATACCAAGGGGGAAACTGCAATGCTGTAAAGCACCCCTTTTGGTTATGAGGAATGGTGCAGGCCAAGGGGTATTTAGAGGGAGAGGTTAGTTTAGGTGGGGGTGATTGGCAGGGGAATGGCTGCTGTGTACTATGGTGTTTAAATGTTTGTGAGAAAATCCTGCCCTTTAAGGGCCTATGCATTCAACCTGAGTCTTGTTGTCTGTCCACTACATCCAATATAACCTGCCGACTACCATCCCACCGCTAGGGCCTAACGGCATGCCCAACAGTTACATTAAACTTACTTGAATCAAAGTTGTGCTGAATAATAGTGACTGCTGTCCTGACATGTTGCTGTATTCTTTATCTCTATATAGAATTGGCTTATCGAATACTTGAGATGGTAAGTGTTATTACTGGTTGGATACAGAACACAATTTGTGTGAACCTAGCTGGCAGTGGTGGAGTTATTAGATCATGACCTTGTAATGAACCCAATGTTTATATTTTATTTAAATTTTTATTTTATTGAAAAAGGAAACACCGGAGAATAACAGGGAGTTAACTGGTAAGTTCTTATTCCATATGTTTCACTTTGTAAATTAGTTATAGATCATTCATTTTTATCCAGTAATTTGCAAGGGTAACTGACTCACACCAAGTCAAATGATATGGCTGTGATTCAAACATTTCAACTAATTGTAGCAGAGAGTCAGAGCCTACCTAGCAGAGGGACCAGAGTGGCAGACCTACTGAACAACATCCTCTAGATATTAAATTATAGAATGGAGCTATCCATGTATATAAGACACTACTTTCATAGCTGGGGCAATGTGGCCAGCATAACGTCAGCTCAGTGGCGTTTATAACGTAGCTCACTGAGTCATCATGACCACACAGAGCAGGGACAAAGGGTAGAAAGACTTTTGTCCTTGTTTGACCACGATAATGGCAGCCATCTCCCTACACTTATTCAGTCTGTCAAGATGTTCTTCTGTGTAGAGGCTAATTCAGAGTGGAAACCAGGAACTGATTCAGCTGATTCTACATGTATACAATATATTGAGCAGTTCATAATAATATGATGCATATTTTTCACAATATCAATCATAGTCCTTGGAGGTAAACGTTACATTAAACTCTAACATGTATCATGGTTACCTTAAACTATAACATGTATCAAGGTTACATTAAGCTAACATGTATCATGTTACATAACGACTGTTGTCCTGACATGTTGCTGTATTCTTTATATCTATATAGATAGGTTTGATCAACTTTACAAGGTAAGTGTTATTACCGGTTGGATACAGAACACAATAATGTGTGAACCTAGCTGGCAGTGGTGGAGTTATTAGATGATGACCTTGTAATGATCCCAATGTTATTATTTGATCCACATTTTATTTCATTTAAAAAAAGGAAGAACATGAACTGGAGAGGGAGAAAAATGGTAAGTTCTTATTCCTTATGTTTCACTTTGTAAATGAGTAATAGATCATTCATTTAAATCCAGTGATTCGCATGGGTAACTGACTCACACCAAGTTAAAGGATATGGCTGTGATTCAAAACATTTCAACTAATTGTAGCAGAGAGTCAGAGCCTACCTAGCAGAGAGACCAGAGTGGCAGACCTACTGAACAACATCCTCTAGATATTATATTATAGAATGGAGCTATCCATGTATATAAGACACTACTTTCATAGCTGGGGCAATGTGGCCAGCATAACGTCAGCTCAGTGGCGTTTATAACGTAACTCACTGAGTCATCATGACCACACAGAGCAGGGACAAAGTGTAGAAAGACTTTTGTTCTTGTTTGACCACGATAATGGCAGCCGTCTCCCTACTCTTATTCAGTCTGTCAAAATGTTGTTCTGTGTAGAGGCTAATTCAGAGTGGAAACCAGGAACTGATTAAACTGATTCTTAATATAATGAGCAGTTCATAATAATTAGATGCATATTTTTCATAATATCAATTATTGTCCTGTGAGGTAAGTGTTACATGACACTCTAACATGTATCATGGTTACATTAAACTAACATGCATCATGTTACATTAAACTAACATATCATGGTTACATTAAACTAACATGTATCATGGTTACATTAAACTAACATATATCATGGTTACATTAAACTAACATGTATCATGTTACATTAAACTAACATGTATCATGGTTATATTAAACTAACATGTATCATGTTATATTAAACTAACATGTATCATGGTTATATTAAACTAACATGTATCATGGTTACATTAAACTAACATGTATCATGGTTACCTTAAACTAACATGTATCATGTTACATTAAACTCTAACATGTGTCATGTTACATTAAACTAACATGTATCATGTTACATTAAACTAACATGTATCAATGTTATGCTGAATGATTGTGACTGCTGTCCTGACATGTTGCTGTATTCTTTATCCCTTTATAGCATTGGAACATCGAATAGTTGATATGGTAAGTGTTGTTACTGGTTTGATACAGAACACAATAATATGTGTGAACCTAGCTGGCAGTGGTGGAGTTATTAGATGATGACCTTGTAACGAACCCAATGTTAATATTTTATTCACATTTTATTTTATAAAAGAAAGCACAGCAACGGGGGAGAGAGTTCACTGGTAAGTTCTTATTCCATATGTTTCACTTTGTAAACGAGTAACATATCATACATTTATATGCAATGATTTGCAAGGGTAACTGACTCACACCAAGCTAAATTATATGGCTATGATTCAAAACATTTCAACTAATTATAGCAGAGAGTCAGAGCCTACCTAGCAGAGGGACCAGAGTGGCAGACCTACTGAACAACATCCTGTAGATATTATATTATAGAATTGAGCTATCCATGTATATAAGACACTACTTTCATAGCTGGGGCAATGGGGCCAGCATAACGTCAGCTCAGTGGCGTTTATAACGTAGCTCACTGAGACATCATGACCACACAGAGCAGGGACAACCCACAAGGCATTGAGTGTTGGCTCACTTCCTATAGTTAACTGCAGAGTCAAGCCAGCTAAAGCCTAAATTTGGTGTGCACCTATATTCTATCCTTTATGGCAAATGCCTTGAAAAAGCTAAAGCGCGAGCAGCCACGGAGAGTTAGCGACTTTTCACATGTGACTGCGTCCGGTTTTCAAAATAAGGTGTTAACACAGGGTATGTACAAAAACTGCAGTGCCTACACACTTAAACAAAATCAAGCATTATTGAGATATTGACTGCTGTTCTGACATGTTGCTGTATTCGTTATCTCTAAATAGATTTGGGTCATCGAATAATTAATATGGTAAGTGTTATTACTGGTTGGATACTGAACACAATAATATGTGTGAACCTAGCTGGCAGTGGTGGAGTTATTAGAGCATGACCTTGTAATGAACCCAATGTTGATATTTTGTTCACATTTTATTTTATTTTATTAAAAAAAGAAAGCACAGGAACGGAATAGGGAGATAACTGGTAAGTTCTTATTCCATATGTTTCATTTTGTAAATTAGTAATAGATCATTCATTTATATACATTGATTTGCAAGGGTAACTGACTCACACCAAGTTAGAGGATATGGCTGTGATTCAAAACATTTCAACTAATTATAGCAGAGAGTCAGAGCCTACCTAGCAGAGAGACCAGAGTGGCAGACCTACTGAACAACATCCTCTAGATATTATATTATAGAATGGAGCTATCCATGTATATAAGACACTACTTTCATAGCTGGGGCAATGTGGCCAGCATAACGTCAGCTCAGTGGCGTTTATAACGTAGCTCACTGAGTCATCATGACCACACAGAGCAGGGACAAAGGGTAGAAAGACTTTTGTTCTTGTTTGACCACGATAATGGCAGCCGTCTCCCTACACTTATTCAGTCTGTCAAGATGTTCTTCATTGTAGAGGCTAATTCAGAGTGGAAACCAGGAACTGATTCAACTGATTCTACATGTATAGAATATATTGAGCTGTTCATAATAATAGGATATATATTTTTCATAATATCAATCATAGTTCTGGGAGGTAAACGTTACATTAAACTCTAAAATGTATTATGGTTACATTAAACTAACATGTATCATGTTACATTAAACTAACATGTATCATGTGACATTAAACTAACATGTATCATATTACATTAAACTCTTATATCATGGTTACATTAAACTATAACATGTATCAAGGTTACATTAAACTAACATGTATCATGGTTACATTAAACTAACGTATCAAGGTTGTGCTGAATGATAGTGACTGCTGTCCTGACATGTTGCTGTATTCTTTATCTCTATATAGATTTGGTTCATCTAATACCTGGGACGGTGAGTGTTATTACTGGTTGGATACAGAACACAATAATATGTGTGAACCTAGCTGGCAGTGCTGGAGTTATTAGATGATGACCTTGTAACGAACCCAATGTTGATGTTTTATTTACTTTTTTATTTTATTGAAAAAGGAAACATCGGAGCTGAACACGGTGTTAACTTGTAAGTTCTTATTCCATATGTTTCACTTTGTAAATTAGTAATAGATCATTCATTTATATACATTGATTTGCAAGGGTAACTGACACCAAGTTAGAGGATATGGCTGTGATTAAAAACATAATAGCAGAGAGTCAGAGCCTACCTAGCAGAGGGACCAGAGTGGCAGACCTACTGAACAACATCCTCTAGATACTATATTATAGAATGGAGCTATCCGTGTATATTAGACACTACTTTCATAGCTGGGGCAATGTGGCCAGCATAACGTCAGCTCAGTGTCTTTATATCGGTTTTTATGTCATCTTTAGGCCAAAAATTTGGCCTAAAGATTACATACCGGACGTAGTCGCATGTGAAAAGTCGCTAACTCTCCATGTCAGCTTGCGCTTGGTCGTTTAAATGCATTTGCCATAAAGGATAGAATACGAGTGCACTCCAGATTTAGGAGCGGCTGGCTTGATCACGGAGTTGTGAGTGACGGCTAGCTTGACCGCAGTTATAGTTGTGTAGGATCACGTTCAAAACCTAAAGCAAACCAAACCAGAGTTCACTTGGAAGCGGACATAGAACCCCGTTTTCAAGTGAACCACAGTTGTTTAGTTTGGACCAAACTAGAGTTCAAATGACACACCACCCCAAACGAAAGATGCTATCGGAGGACACTCCAGGGTTAGATTCAAACGGACCAAACAGCTCTGGTGTGGAAGCACGCTTCCATCACTTTGTCCTTGTTTGACCACAATAATGGCAGCCGTCTCCATACACTTATTCAGTCTGTCAAGATGTTCTTCTGTGTAGAGGCTAATTCAGAATGGAATCATTATGTGATATAAAATACAAGGATTGTGTTTCAACATCAAAACTTGTCTATTTAATGTAGAACAACAGAAATCCCCAGCCTGATTTGAAGTGCAGAGCACCAAGACAGCGCAGACACAACTGTAGAGAACCGCTTTCTCTGTGAGAGCTGCTCTGAGCGCTCTGTGAGAGCTGCTCTGAGCGCTCTGAGAGCTGCTCTGAGGGCTCTGTGAGAGCTGCTCTGAGCGCTCTGAGAGCTGCTCCGAGCGCTCTGTGAGAGCGGCTCCGAGCGCTCTGTGAGAGCGGCTCTGAGCGCTCCGAGAGCGGCTCTGAGCGCTCTGTGAGAGCGGCTCCTGCTCTGAGCGCTGTGAGAGCGGCTCTGAGCGCTTGTGAGCTTGTTGTCTTGTGCCATTTAAACTTAGAACTGTAAAAATGTAATTTCGAAGCTTTCTCAACGTTGTTGGACATTATGTTACGTCTATTCTATTACGTCTATATACGTCTATGTTACGTCTATTGTTCTAATTCTAAAAAAAATGGTATACCAAGACCATTTTTCACATTTTTTTACTCATGTAATTGAACAATACTGGTCAACCGTTACCTATCATTAATGCTTCAGATGTGTTTATTGCCTGATGTCTTGTTATTTATGAATCATTGTGTATCCTAAAGGAAGGAAGGGGGCGACAAATCCTAATCTCACCTAGGGGACCAAAATGCCTAGAGCCTAGAGGTGGTTGTGTATCTCTGGTTGTGTGTGTCCGGTTGTATGTCTGATTGTGTGCCTGGTTGTGTCCTCATCTCCACCTGAGAATAACCAGCTGCAGAGCTGCTCCACTGGGCTTCAGTCTTCAGTTTTGCTGCATGTGGAGGCTGGCTGTATGTCCTGACTCTCTTCTGCCTTCTCTTCCAGTAACTACACCACTAACGCCCAGTGACCGTCCTGCACCAACCAGGGACCAATAAGAACCTACCACAACTACCCCTGATGCAAATACGAATCATCATGATGGTGACCAGTCTGGATCCAGCCCCACCCTCAAGCCCCACACATAATGGATCTGTGTCAGTCTGTTCTCATCAGGAGAGACATTCTGGTGCTCCCCTCCACCTCCCAGTCCAGCCTCCTCAGTCTAGCCTCCTCAGTCTGGTGCTCCCCTCCCCCTTCCAGTCCAGCCTCCTCAGTCTGGTGCTCCCAGTCTAGCCTCCTCAGTCTGGTGCTCCCCTCCCCCTTCCAGTCCAGCCTCCTCAGTCTGGTGCTCCCCTGAGACAGCAGCCATCTCCGTTGTTGAAAATGCCTTAAAGGCGCTCCTCTGCACCGTCATCGTATTCATCCCGCCTCGTAGTAGATAAACCGTTGTGATTGGTGTGCTTCCCATATGGTGGCAGAAATGTTTCATAGGGGTGAAAACCTTGGGGTGGCACACGCCGCATACCAAGAACAAAATCCGGACCTGAATTTCAGGAATTCTATTATGATGTTGTAGTATATAGGCTAGGTGAAAACTACGTCAGTATGAGAGTTAAGGAATCGCAGGAATACTTAGCGTTCTTATTTTAGTTAGTTAGTGTTACTAATATCAGTTGTAAGAGCCAAATAAGGACTAGTAATTAGACTGACTTCAAAAAAGTGGCACAGAAGATTTAGAAACGAGGTACGTGCCACTACACCAGTAGTTAATTGTACTGGTATTTGTATTAGTTAACTAATACAAATACCAGTACAGTTAACTAATACCAGTACAGTTAACTAATACTAATACCAGTACAGTTAACTAATACCAATACAGTTAACTAATACTAATACCAGTACAGTTAACTAATACAGTTAACTAATACTAATACTAATACCAGTACAGTTAACTAATACAGTTAACTAATACTAATACCAGTACAGTTAACTAATACTAATACCAGTACAGTTAACTAATACTAATACCAGTACAGTTAAATAATACTAATACCAGTACAGTTAACATTTTGGGTTCAACAACAATCCTTGTCAAGTGTCCCTTTTCCATCAAACAAGTGAACGAGGTGTGTTAGCCCTTATCAGTCCTTGTCATGTGTTTTATTAATTCATTCCATTGTCAACATCCAATGTGTTTGTTATTAATGTAAAATGCAAAACCCTGATGGGATTTTGTGCTTTTCATATTGCTGTTGCGAATATGGGTCGCTGTCCTGCGACCAGCTTTTAAAATGTTTGTTGGGCGTTTATTTTACAATAAATATATAAATAATTTAGAGTTCTTAGTCTATTAAGCCTTCTACACTTAAAAAAAAAAGAGATGGCGCATCTACATTGCTTTGTACGGTAATTCTAATGTTTGGCTTAGTTGCTCTGCAGACGCAGAGCAAACGAAACACGAGCATCGTCTGGTTTCCAGGCTATTTATATACAGATATCCTCCTAAAACATGCTTCGTACTAAATGCACAGTGCTGGGTGACTGCTAATATGTCAATAATTCGCAAGCTGCATGCTCTAGGCCTGAACAATCAAGAAGAAGAAGGTGAAGCGAAAAATGCAAACGAGGCGTATTGCTGCCATTTTGCCCTCAGTTGTTAAATATTAAACGGCCAGAAAATATTTGAACCTATAATGCGATGCGCCGTTCTGACTCTGACCTGCGTCTTCCTGGGTGAGTTGAACACGTGCGTAAAGCATGGTCTTGTTGTGGAAACAGAACGAAAGCACAACACCTCCTTTGTTGCAATAAGGAGAGGCAGCGCACTAACAGAAGCGTAGATGGCGTCCGCGGTTCAGTTTCCACTCCAATGTCGGACTGCAGTCTAGTAGGATGTGTTTTTGTTTTATGACGCGCCGCGTCGCATATGACATGTCATTTGCAATGTTAAAAGGTTTGTTTGTCGTCCAACAGAACCACCATGATTCCGAGAGGCTGCGAAAGTGTCCCAACCAATGTTGTATAACATTGCTAATGTTGGTTTAAGACATCTGGTTGCTCTTTGCATCGCAAATGCCATATCATCTAAGGTGACCAGATGTATGAAATGAAAAACGGCAACATTTGTGGTTTGGCAGTGAACAAAATATCTGATGTTATTATTTCTGAAGTACATTTAGCCTATTCTTATCATGGTAAACGTAGGACTGTAGTAAATTAGTTGGCAGTAACCTACATGCCCAATGGTTTACTATGATGTGTTTTAAGCTTTGCAAAACCAGCCAAAATATATTCCAAAGTAGCTACTCTAATGCGGAATCGTTCTATATTGTATTGATAGTCTCTTGTTTATAATCAGCCATGCCTGCTTATGGTATAAAATCGGTATCTAGACCCCTGCTTAGTGAGGTCACGTCACAGCCTATCAGATAGACTTGAGACTAATTACCAACTGTTTAAAAATTAATATTCATTAATTCATTAATTAAATTAGTATGTCTGGACTGTCAGAGAAAGTGTAAAACGTTGTGAAAACAGGTAACCAGATGTCTTAAAACAAGCCCCAGCCAAAATGTTCCCCCAATAGTAATGTGGCTTATTATCATTACACGAACCAGGTTCGTTAAGGTTGTCTCGGTGGTGACCCCCTACAGAGGCCCTGAACATTACAATATTGTATCGGAGAGCGTGATCGAATCCAGCTCGTGACCTTTTTATTTTTTTTAAGAAGACAAATAATTAATAGAATCAGGTGTTAGAGGTTCCTTTAATGTAGAGCTCTGTAAGACATACCTATTTACAACAATAACGACATACTATAACACATACAAACTAAAGATAGGTTTGTGGGATTTCGACGTATATGCTGACGTTGAGCTCCGCTTTATCTGGTTCATCCGGGTAATATGCTCGTGCCCGCCACATGCACGCGAACCAGATAGCTTGGGAACCGTTAGGCTTGTACGGTACGGTAGGCCCGTTACCGTAATATAATCGTACTAATTGATGCTGCTTGTCATAAAACAAAAACCTTGATCCTACTAGAGACTGACGTTGCAGATGACCTTACATGAACGTAGACGCTGTAGTTGTTAATGTATAGTCACTTTGGAGATAAGTCTCTTACATTTTTCAAAGTAAACTAATTACGACATGATTGAAGAATGGGAGGCGCACTGCTGTCACTTTGAAGACCCCTGGTCTAGGGTCTGTGTCTATCATTATTCCAGCACTCGTCACTCCAGGAGAAAGCTGCCGGAATGGAGAATATGAAAACGCCGGTGGGATGTGTTGTCCAATGTGCGATAAAGGTAAATATGTGTAGCCTATAGAGAAGGGGTCTCCAACCTTTTTTCCTCTTGAGAGCTAATTTGACAAAATTAAGGTGGCCGAGAGCTGCTCATGTTTTATGATTAGTAACATGTATTCGCATGGCTGATCTCCACCCAAACTAGTTGAATAAGCTTCTTTTGTGTGAACATTTACAGAATGTTGATATCAAACACTCACATTTTTTATGAAAACATATTAAATTCAGCATAACATAACATAATCTTAACATAACACTGTAGAGATATGGCCTGGATGTCAGACGAAGATCCAGTTAAAATGCGGATGAGAACGAATTTGTGTTAGCGATTGACTCGTTGGAAAAGGAGGCCTAGGTGCGCAGGTACTCTTTTCAAACCTACAAAACCAAAATGATGCCGCAAAGAAGTACATAAGAAGTCGATTTAAATAAGTGAGTGTTTCCATCTCCAGTGCCCGGAGCTGAGTGTGTTCCTGCTCTTCAGGGAGTGTGGTGCTGCGAGCCTGCACCGACGAATTGAGTACGAACTGCAGGCCGTGTGAGAGAGGCACCTACATGGACAGGAGCAATGGACGGAGCCAGTGTTACAGCTGTCGACCCTGTAAAGCAGGTAGTGAACAATCTCCAGCTTTAAGTGACATTAAAGGCGCTGCATGTAAGATCTAAGAGCTGTTATTTGAGTCATTTGTTAGTGATTCAACCATTGCCATCGGTCAGGTATAAGGGAGTAAAATGTGCTGTGCGCCTTCCTCTGTATGGGAAAATTAAGATTTGACACCGCTCCCGGCTCATTTGTCACCAATCAGGGAATCTCTTCCCAATCAGGGCATCTCTTCCCTGATTGGTTCCGGGAATCTTGGTTCATCTTGCCTGTCAATCTCAGGTGTGTGAACACAACACTTCACCGCAGTGGAGATAAGAAGAGGGGGATGTTTTTTATTTTTTGGTTGTTTAGTTTCCAAAGTTCTTAAATCTCACCTAAAGCGATATTCTGTTGCTATAAGAAGGTGTTTTATACACCCCACATAAAATGCATGTTATATGAAGTTTAGAAAATGGTATTTGATACACCCCACATTTGATTTATGAAATTAACATTTTATTTTTCGTTGGCTAAACATGTTGAATGAAACAAAGGAACTTTAAATGTCAACAACAGACTGTAGCCCTGCACGTGACATGTTTGCTTGTTGTCTGATTCGTCGTGATTCGTCCTGAGCAGAACAGGGTCTGGTAGAAGAACGGCCGTGCACCACAGTACAGGACTCAGCCTGCGCCGTATTGGATGGCTTCTACTGCCAAGCGGCCAATCAGGAATCAGGCTGCACTCTGGCTCAGATACACGCTCGGTGTAATCCTGGCCAGGCGACGAAAGCGCCTGGTAGGGGAAATACTCCTGCAGTAATAATTATATCTATGAGTATTTGTTTTGAGTTGAAATGCTCGGGTTTCAGTATTTCCAACGTGTTTTTGTAGGAACCAGGACCACTGACACGGTCTGTGAGAACTGCGAGACTGGGTTTTATTCTCCAGATGGCATTAACTGTACACGGTGGAACATGTGGGTTATGTCATTGGCTCATTTAGTGGCATGTTATTGTATGAATTCAAAGTATTTTGTTGACTTTACTATAACCTTTACTTTCTGCTTTCCCCAACACCCCAACAGCTGCGTGGATGGGGAGGTTGAGCAGCATGAAGGCAGCCAAACCAAAGACGTGGTCTGCCTCAAAGCTCCCCTAGGCAGACATCACTATGTTGTGATGTTACCAGTGCTACTCACCGGAGTGGTTGTTGCGGGTCTACTTCATGGTGAGTGTTTGCTTGCTAAAGGCCAAATCCCACGTCTGCATTCTGCCAGTATGCAAAGACCTGCGTCGCTACTTAAGCCCCCCATCACACATAGTTCCCGGTAGATTACTGGGATGACGTGGCAGCACTGAGTTACACTATTCACACATGCGGCTACGTTCAGGAACATTTCCGTCTGGCGCCCATAGAAATGCCGGAATATGGGCCAAGGGACAGTCCAGCAGGTGGCGGTAATGCAACACTTGTCGGTGCCAGCCGCCATAATATTTGCAGACTGAGGGGAGCTCCCTTTGGTCGGACCCTTTATTTAATAACCAGTTATTTAATAAAAGGAGCTTGTTTGCGAACAAAAGAAGCTGTCTTGGGGAGATCGGTTCGCTCGCTCTAACTGAAAGGGTCTTACATCAGACGATGTAACCCTTTACGTGCCGGCACCGGCGTGGTGACTGCTTTCATTCACAACACAGCCGTACAGGCAGTGATCCGGAAATGTTACTGGGTCTTGAGCAGGCAAATTTCCCCGAATAGCGATCCGTTACCATTCACACATGACCCCCATGCAGGAAATCTTCCCCAACATTGCAGGGTAAGACTGCATGTGTGAAAGGGGCTTCAGAGAGCGCACACGCGCCTTTTGCCAGTCGATGAGCTTAGCAACGTGTCGCCATTCTTCGCAGAGGAACGCTTCAAGTAATTGCTGATTGGTCGAGCGGGGAGCAGGCGTAACGATTTCGTTTGGTTTTCAATAGCCAGACACGAGAATAAAATGATCTTTCACGTCCCGACGTGAATCTTTGCGAACGTGGGGGTCTGCAGAAGTGTGGATTCAGCTCACGTTCAACTGTGGCCCCACCTTGTTTTACTGTCCCCTCGTTTAACCACCTGACTGAACATTAATGACCCTTTGTTATTCTAGCCTATCGAGTGAGGACGGAGGTTTGTTTTAAAATAGATAGTCATGTTTAGCCATACTCATAAGTCAAATAAGTTAAATGCATTGCAAAGCAAGTTAAAATGCATGCATGCATGTAAGCGTATGTATAGATCTTGTACATCGGGAGCATTGGAATGCTAATTATGTTAGTACTAATGGTTTTACAGTCCATGGTTTGGGAATTAATTGTGAAATGATTTTGGGAGACATTTCTGTGTTTGAAACTGCCACAGCGTTTCTCACGCGATGCGTGGCAAAGCAAAGTTTTCATTTGCCTGCACGCGTTGATTTAGGACGCTACAGCTCTACGATCCTCTTGAGTCCTCAATATGGCTGAGTTTCGCCACGATAAATCAACTCATGCATTCTGATGTACAAGCCCTATTGTATAATTCAAATTGTTTGGTTGATTACAAATATCAATTACTATTAATATTGTTTCATCCCATAGGCATCAGAAGTGGTAGACAGTGAAGAGTAAGAACGCCGGCAAGGTTTTTTGGAACAGTTGGTGTTGACGAGATGTTGTTAACATTCGGTGGTAACGAGCTTTCAGGATTCTTTCAAAACAGCCGCTTAACTTCAAAGAGCCTCAGCTTCCTGAATAATAAAATTAATATGGATAATATTATATAATGAAAAATTAGAAATAATTGTTCATTGGGGAAGCAGCAGCTTCTGCATGAAGGCCTGAACTAGGCTGTACAGCTCATGTACAAAGAGGCCCTTGCCTTGTTGTATTCAGTTAATTTATGAGCGCAGAAGCAAATCACATCACACATCAACAGCAAAGGCCAAATCAGCAAGCCCGTCCGCATTAGTTAGTTCAGGGACATCCGCTCCTTTCTTCTGACAATAAAGTTAACTATTTTAGTGACAATATCAACCACATGGTTCATTTTCAGGACTGACATACATAGCACCTCCTGATGAATAATGCAATGTAAAAATACCAGTTGCTGCTCTGGGTTGATTTCAGTCACTTTATCCTGCATCCTCCTCAACAGACCTCCTCAACAGACCTACATTTCCCCCCGTCAAATTAGGACAACCATCGGTTGTAACACCCACCAAGGTTTCCCAGTTCAGCACCAACCTTTCCATGCACCCAGTTACCTCTCCAAATATATCGACGCCTGTCGTAGTCCCTTTCATTGACTGCATTCAGGCCAGTTCTTCAGTAATAAGAAAGCCTATCGTTAACCCTCTCATAAAGATAAGTAGCTGTGTCGCGGACATCACAGCTCTCGTCGAGGGCCAAAGAGAAGTGGGTCAATCTTTCCACGCAGCTTTTCAGCTGGTTCGGTTGAGGTTGAAATCCTTACATGCAGCTATACGTTCATTGAAAACTAAACACACCAGCTATTTCTGTGAAAAAATACTTTGAAGTCCATATTGTATTGAACACCCGACACTCTGTGTTCATCTTTCTCTTTTTAAAGCTCATTTTAGCTAGCTACCTGCTCCAATTTATTATGCTATGATGATGCGTTCATGCAAGTTGAATGACACTTCCTAAACAACCACATGCTCCTAGCAGCGATCACGCGCGCACAGGTGGTTTTCACAATAAAAGCTCTTCTCACGTGTTTTCGGATATTTAACTGCTTACAAGCAGTTTAAATAAAAATATATATTAAAATGAATATTGTGGCGGTGGCAAGGGAAGGGCAAATAAATGCTAAACTAAGCACGTTTAGATTTGAATGTGGCAGGAATCTGTGTTATAGCGTACTCGTGTTTTTCTCCTTCAAGTGTGTTCAGTTAGACATTTATTGTGTGCTTATAACATGATTGACATGATGAAGACTGGTGCTTTTATTTAATTATTTATTATTTAATGTTTCAAATGTAATATCAGTTATTCGTATTGTCAGTGTTTTGTTTTTGAATGTGTATTTTGAAATAATTTGTGATTAAAAACAATAAAACCGTTGACCTGATAGTAGATTGAAAGAGTTTTCGTTTTTCGTTTTTCAAGGCCCCCAGTGATTACGGTTGGGGTCCCAGCCAACAAGCGTACAGAAATGACCCCTGTGACTCCATAAATATTATACCACCGGGGCCCTTAATGGCCTACTAACGACACTGTCAACTTGCCATTTAATCTTATGACGATGAAAGGCAATCGACGTGGTCCGCTTTATTTAGCTGACGTCCAAAAGGACTGTGGGCCAATCGGAAAACTAGGAGGGCTTAAACGACCAGTGCTTCAGCGTGCCGTCGCCAGTACGATTATTGACGAGGCTATATTATAAGAAAAACAACATGATATTATCCACCGGCCGGTTCGGCCTGTAATTGTGTTAACGAGGCACAGTTAGACAACAAAATGTAAAAAAATATATATATCTATATATATTTATATAGATATATAGATAGTTGTGTCGTCGGCCCACCGAGAATGTGCACCTGGACCTGCAGCTGGACATCTATGGGGAGATCCACGGAGGTCCCCACCACCAACGTTTCTTGATGGTTGCCTACGACCTGCACTCAAAGTGGCCAGAGCTCAGCTCCACCGGCCCTGTGGCCTCTCAGGTCGTTCTTGACTTCATGGACCTTTCCCACTGGGGGTCTACCGAAAACCATCACGACAGACCATGGCCCCCAACTGGTCTCTGCAGAGTTCGACTCCTCCCTGGAGGGCAAGGGCCTCCGTCATGTCCGCATTGCCTGTTATCACCCCCAGGCCCACGGTGGAGTACAACGCTTCCACCAGTCATTGACGAACGGCCTCAGAGCACATTTGGCCCAAGCCTGCCGCCTAGTGGACCGTTTCTGCACTACCACGTATCTTACTCTGCATGCTGCGCTGTCAACCACTCTCAATGCACTTTCCCAACTCTGTGGCTCTAGATTAGCAATATTATAGGCGTTCATTGGACACACCCCCTTCTCTCTCTCTCTCTCTCTCTCTCTCTCTCTCTCTCTCTCTCTCTCTCTCTCTCTCATCCTGAAACAGGTTGAGAGGAGGACATGCCTTTTTAACCCCTGCCTTCTTGCCTCCTGCATCACTTCACGCCGGGACAGACCAGGAACGTTTTAACTCTACATTTACCAGCAGGGCCTGCTTTTTTTTTTAAAGAGACCCCGTTCACACCGTTTACAGATGGAGGACTACCACAAACCGGACCAGCAGACGGTGCAGGCGCTCGCGAACATCGCCAACCGGCTGCGAATCAACTCCATCAAGGCGACGACTGCAGCGGGGAGCGGGTAGGAAGACAGACGCGCGTATCTGGCTGTTATTAATGCATGTCCTATACGTTGCTATTCAAATATATGATTATCTTTTCCTAGAAACTATTATTTTTCTGGTGCTTACTTGCCTACCCAGTAACTAGGACATTGCGGAACTTTTTTGTTTTGTTTTTTATTTAGGCCTAAGCGTTTTTGTAAAATCTTCACCAGTATGATAGGCCTACATTGCTGCACGCACATTACAATGCATCGGACTATATTCATGAAGCGCTGTGTATGCCGCTATCTAAGGGAGGACCGCAGTGACCGAGTCAGTGAGATGTAGGCTGCAGTGACGTGCGGTTTTGAATGACCGGAATGGAAGGACGGGACGTGAGATGAGCGCTGTGCAGGCTTTTATGCACCTGCAATAGATACTGATGCGACCCTACCAATTATGTATTTACGATCCAACATATGGTCCATTCCACGCCAATAGCAATGGTATCTCATCAAAGTCTCATACTGTCTCTGTCTCGTTTTTAACTAAACATTATTACATTTTCATTTTATTTCTGATTAAAGATTGTTCGGAAATATTGGTGTAAATATTTGACAACAGCTGGGGTAAGGAAATTACTACTGGGACCCAGTGAGGTATTCTGGGCATGGAACAGTTAACAATAAACTTGACACCATACAAACAACACTGTCATGTATTACAATGTGTTATTATTCATCCAGAATGTAGACCTACTATCTGTACATGCATGTGTAGATGCATCATTTCACCCATTTTCTATCAATTAAAATAAAACCGTAACATAAAAATACCTTGACAAAGGCAGTGTGTCTGCCAGTAGTCTTACATAAGCTACTGATGTGGCAGTTTGGATTAACACACTAATGCTGGCATGACACACACATACTCACACACAGACACACGCTAACACACACACTCACACACACCAACACACCCTCCGTTTGGACTTCATCTAGAACTTGTGAATGTATTTTGTTGTCTAGGTATTCAGTTATACATTTATATAAGGGAAGTTGTGTTTTGGATTATTTTGTAGTTGCTCACCTTCCCCACTAATCAAGCAGACCCTAAATTGTGTGTGTCCATGCGTGTATGTGTGTCCATGCGTATTTGCGTGTATGTGCGCGTGTGTGTGTGGCATCCCATTCATTGTCTCATTAAGTTCAGCCAGTAAAAGCACAGACTGAGGGACGGACGGACAGGTTGTTTGACTGAGTGTCCGTGGGGGTCCCGTCTTTGTGCGTGAGTGTGTTCAGACCGGGGTCTTTCTGCCTGATCTTTAGCTCGTGTGTGTGTGTTTCCTCTGGTGTTGATGCAGCCACCCCACGTCATGCAGCAGCGTTGCAGAGATCATGTCCGTGCTGTTCTTCAACACCATGAAGTACCGCCCTGAAGACCCCAAGAACATCCACAACGACCGCTTCATCCTCTCCAAGGTACACACACACACATGGACGGACACACACACACAGACACACACAGCTGTATGCATACCATACATATGCAAACACACCCGTGCACACACACACACACACACATGCAGACAGCCCCAGTTGTGCACAAAATAACACGGAACTTCTTTCTGTGGACTGTCTCTCTATCTGTTAACATTTTCACCTTTGACCTCTGACCTCTCCGCCCAGGGTCACGCCGCCCCTATCCTGTACGCGGCGTGGGCGGAGACGGGCTACCTGAAGGAGAGCGAGCTCCTCAACCTGAGGAAGGTGGACTCCATCCTGGAAGGACACCCCGTGCCGGTGAGCACAGGAAATGACATAATACATGTACAGGAAGTGCCTTCGAGGCTTCCGGATGTTTCATGTGTTGTTTCTCTCTGGAGAACAATCAAATGGATCGTGTGTGTGTGTGTGTGTGTGTGTGTGTGTGTGTGTGTGTGTGTGCATCAACAGAAGCAGCAGTTTGTGGATGTGGCCACAGGATCTCTGGGTCAGGGGCTTGGAGCAGCTTGTGGAATGGCCTACACTGGGAAGTACTTCGACAAGGCCAGGTAACACACTCACTCACACACTCACACTCTCATGGCACGCAGGTATAGCATGTGATAGGAGTAAGTAGCTGACGGCTGGCATTTCCGCTTGGTCTAAGAACTAAGTCTAAGCCTACCTGACAGAAATGACCTGGACTCAGTAAACCGAGCGCCTCCCACCTGCAGCAGAGAGACCTCTGACTTTAGGCCTCTGACCAGCGTAGCCAATCAGAACCAAAGGATAGTGGCCTTGCTTGCATGCTTTGAAGTGTAGGCATCAGTCCACTGACTGGCAGCAGCCTGCAGATCGTACCGAGTGCCCAAGTGATCCAGATGATTGGGGATTAAACAGAGTATAGGGCTTTGAGTTTCAGCTGGACCATCACTTAAATTGAGATGGCAAAAACCCTATTCTGAAACACTGCAGTCTGGTCAGACAGTATGAGTCAAAGGCAACCCTACGGAGCCCCTAAGGGGACATGAGCAAAAAAAAAAAAAAAAAAGTTTCACGTGCGCACGCGATACTTTCACGTGCGCACGCGATAGTTTCACGTGCGCACGCGATAGTTTCACGTGCGCACGAGATAGTTTCACGTGCGCACGTGAAAAGGTTTCGCGTGAGCACGCGAAACTTTCACGTGAGCACGTGAAAGCCGTATGTAGCCTGGGCCATACTGGAGACCGTGACAGCTGGAGAAATGACTACAGTACCGGAGTTAGTTGTACTATATTGTAGCAACCCTGTTTATATGCGTCCAAGCACCACACAGGTTGTTTTGATGAACTCTCTTTTATTAATCGCGGACACACGTTGTCGAACGCTATAACACAACGAACATGAACTTCGCCACACTGTAACCCGGATATCCAGCTTTAAGGCCCGCCCCCTTCTCCTAAACACCAACATCTCAGAACATCAACACAATGCAGACAAACACGCAACTCAGAACCGTTACAATATTTTAATCTAGGTCTTCATTATAAGGACATTGCTGCTTTGCTTGCAAGTCGTTACCATTATATTGTTTCGATACGACATTTAAAACGAATTTTAAAGTCTTGTAATCTGTTCCAACTCATCTTTAGCCGCCATCTAACCGTA